>VWYH01011107.1:378574-506483 GCA_013399365.1 Pampusana beccarii | reverse complement strand
CGGCTGCCGCGGCGGGGCGGGTCCTGCAGGTCCTCGGCGGAAGCGGCCCGGGCCTGCCGCGGGGACCGAGAGCGGCCGCGCCTGCCCGGGGTAACGCCTCGGCCGCTGCGATAGCGGAGACCCCGGGGCTGAGGGGAGGGCTGGGCAGCCTCGCCTCAGGCAGCGCGGCCCGGCGGCAGCGGGAACCGGCAGGCGCCCTTCCCAGGTGGGGCGAAGCCGCCCCGGCGGGGCAGGGCAGGGGTGGCCGGGGGTTACGGGTCGCGCTGAAGGAACCCGGCGGCCCCGTGGGCCCGAGCGTGCTCCGCAGCCCGGAGAGATGCGCGGGAGGAGGCGGCCGGAACTGGGCTCGGGCGCTTCCGTTGCGCCCATGCGCTGCCGCCGGCCTCCGGGAGCAACAAAGGAGGGAGCTCGGGGGCCAGGGCCGGCCGAGCCCGGGAGCGGGGGGTGAGGAGCGCCGGGGTGGCGGCAGCAGCAGGAGCGTTTCGGTGGCGCCCAGGCCTGGGTGTGCGGCGGTGAAGCGAAGCGGCGGGAGGCGAGGCCCGGCGGGGCGCAGCCTGCGGGGCAGAACCGGCGTGCGGCCGGGAGGAGGAAGGCGCTGGAGCGCAGCGCGGCGCTCGCAGGCCTCGGGCCTCGGGCGGGAGCTCGGAGCGCTGGGGGACGGCGGGAACCGGCCTTACGGCCGCTGACGGGTGCCTGTGTTCACAGGGCGGGCGCCTCGGCGGGAATGGGGTCGGCGTGATGGCGCCCTGGCAGCGGGGAGCGACCCGGCGGGAAGGTGAGGGGAGCGGGGCCGGCGGGCACCACCGGCCCGGGGCAGCCGCGGGGGGACCGGGCGGGGGCGGCAGCAGGGCAGCTGCTGATCGCGGTGGGCAACGGGAAGGGCGGCCCGGCCCGGCTGGAGCGGGTTATGTGGCAGAGCTGACAGGAGGGCGCCGAGGTGAGGAGAGGGGTCGCCGTCTTTCAAGCTGAGTTTGATTTCAGGTTTCTGTAGAAGGGAGAAAGGCAGCTGGTGGCGGCAGGACAGCGAGTCCTGCCGGGGTGCGTCTAAGGGTAGCTGTAAGTTTGGGATCTGGCTGAGTTGGAAGACAAGATAACAGGTGTGCGGTGCTGGGAGCATCCCCGAACATCCCTGAGCATCCTCAAGCCTGCTGCTGCTCCTGGGAGAAACCAAACAGACAAAACATGTCCATATTTACACTGTGCTGTGAAGAGCCCAGTAACCGCTTGCATCTGCAAGTGTCCATTACGTCAAAAGAATGGATGTAGGTGATGTGATAGCTGCTCTTAACCAGCTGTGTGAACTGACAAATGGTTTGGTTTTTTTTGGTAGGTGTTGGTCTTGATTTTATGTACTGAATGCTGATCCTTCTTCCTCCAAGATGGCATTTGTTTCAGCACAAGGGCCTACGGTGGTGGACCAAACCACTTTGATGAAAAAATACCTTCAGTTTGTGGCTGCTCTTACAGATGTCAATACACGTAAGACACTTTTTTTCTGCTGAAAGTTACAGTTCTTCAATAATTTGTTTCACAAACGTAGTATTGTTTAGACAGTTGATAAATGCGTGTTGAATTCAGTTTGAATTTCGTTTGAGTTTTACTTTTTTGAAGAAGCAAAATGATGAGTAATACTTGCATGAGCCAAAGTGAGCGAGGTGTGTGTGTGTGCAGGTGTGTGATGGTTGGTTGTGAGAGCTGTGTGCCTTATAATTGGGCGGTGATAGCTAAACTGATAAGATCTGATTGCTTCTTTGGTCAGTGAGCCTGGTATTTTTCTTCATGATGTAGTTTTGCACTTAATTTTTTTGCTTGAATTTCCATTTTCAGCTGACGAAACCAAGTTGAAAATGATGCAAGAAGTCAGTGAGAATTTTGAGGTAAATAAAATTTAAAAACCTGCAAACAATAAAGCCCCACCAAAAATCCCGATCTTTGGAAGAGTCAGTCTTTCTTGTGCTTGATGTGGGTCGGTTTGATTTGTAATGTTATGTAGTTAAAATATTGATATTAGTATTTTGTGACTTAGGATTTATATTTTTGTAAGTAAAACTGAACACGGATTGATGATCTGGAGGATTTCTTGAAGTGAGATTTAAAACTGAGGTGCTTCATCATAATGTTGTCTACTTGACAGTGCCAGTTGTTGGGCTAGTTTTTAGGGTGCAGTTCTGGGCTAGCAGAGGTTATTGCTCTTCTAAACCAGTTTTTGGATGGGAACATTTGATAGTTTTGAACCTTGTTTCTTGGAAATAATTTGTTTGAAAGGGAATTTTTTCCTTCTCCGTTTCTTCATAGAGATTCTGGATTCCAAATGGGGAGAGAGGGGTGTCTTCGTTGATTTTTAGTCTCTGTTTTGGAGGAGAAAAAGCTTCCAGAATCAACCTCTATTCTGATGTTTTGTGCTGGCAACATAATTCTGAACTTGGTTAGAGTAATGGGGGTTGTAGTTTCTTGTTGGTTCAGAACAGCAATCCATAGATGTCGAGAGTGCTGCTCATTTTCTGCTCTTTGCTGGTTAGCGAAGAAGGTGCTTTCTGAAATTTAAGCCCATTTAAGATAGCTGTATGTCATCTCAATTTTGTTTTCTGTGTGAGGTGACTCTTAAAATAGAAAAAAATCATATTACAGTCTGTTAGGATTGGATGAAAGAGGTTAATTTATATTCCCTTTAATTTGTTTCACTAATGATCATCTGTAGGGTGTCAGCAGGTGCATAATCACTGAATCTATTAAAAAGTTACTGGAAATGTTTAATAATGGCTTTGAATGTAAATTAGTATAATCTATGTAATGTGTATTATATGTCTCCCCCTCTTTTTTTTTCCATAATTAGAATGTGACATCATCCCCTCAGTATTCCACGTTCCTGGAACACATCATCCCCAGGTTTCTCACCTTTCTACAGGATGGAGAAGTTCAGTTTCTTCAGGAAAAGCCAGCACAGGTAAACCGTGGAGCATCTCTTATCTGTTTGCAATGTGTGCACCAAACTACTAATTCACTGAAGCACTTGATTTATCTAATGAACTGATTTACGTATAGACTTTGTTGTTAAAAATAGTGCTGTCATTTGGAGTAAATTTGAAAAAGTCCAGTTCCTGAATAAGTTGCTTATAAACTTTGCAAATCTAGGCTTCTATGAAAAATGAGGAAAAACTAGGTGCAACAGAATTGGCTTTCTCACTGAAATATGACACATTATTACAAATTGCTGACTTTACTGTGGAATGAAAGGCAAAAGTTGAATCTATGTCATTAAATACTTGAGTTCTTTAAGATCTGATAACTTTCATGTCTGAACTGTAAATTTGTTAAGTTTGCCTTATTCGCATATGTGGGTAGTAGGAAGCATTATGTATTTGTATGCCTACATGACGTAAAATGGCTTTTTCTTTTTAAGTGTGCAGAAGTATTAAGCTGAAAAAAATGTTGCAACCAATTGTTGATTTTTGTGGGCTTTAAAAAAAATTCTGCAATTCTATCATAGCTTTATGCTTTCTTTTTTTTTTCTTCCCCAGCAACTCCGAAAACTAGTGCTTGAAATAATTCACAGAATACCAACAAATGAACATCTTCGTCTTCATACCAAAAATATCCTGTCTGTGATGTTCAGATTTCTAGAGGTATCTTTTTTTCTCTTAAAACTGTTTCAAATTTTCAGAAAGATTTTCCTCATCTTTCTTCGTCTCCAAAAATTGCTGGGGTTAGGATTTTAAGTATCTGTGCTTCTGGAGCAAGAATGCAAAGTTTCATTCTGTTTAGGCTTCACCACTGTGATATCTTATTACCTGCAGGTTTTCTGCGTATTCTCCTCTGCCCTTTAGAAACTTGGATTTGACGAATGCAAGGAGCTGTTCTCCTGCTAGACAAAGTTTAATTCATGAACACTTTTCTGGCTTACCTAAGTACAGATGCCTTGTTCTAGAGAGTTTGTTTCCTTTCTTGCTTGGAATTGAAAGCATTGTCATTCAAAGCCCACAGAAAATAACCTGCTCTAAGTGGAGTTGCCTTAGTGTGTAAATAGCCCCACGTGTGTCTGTGGGGCATTAGGAATGGGCCTGATGGTACAGAGTGGTTGAAACTTCTGGTTTTTGTTCCAATAGGGGTGAATTTAATTTTAGCCATACTCTTAAGGCTGCCAAGTGAAGTTGTATTCAAGGAAAGGCGTCTTACTCAAGCAAATTCATATTAATGGGGCACTTGTAGGTTCCAAGATGAGTATAATTTTATAGGAAGTACTTATGGAGTAGTTGCAGAATGCAGCAATGGGCTACTAAAGATTCTCTTTTTTTTTTTTTAGACAGAGAATGAAGAAAATGTACTGATTTGCTTGAGAATAATTATTGAATTGCACAAACAGTTCCGACCAGCAATCACTCAAGAAGTAGGTCGTAATCTTTTTATGTGGTATAGAACTTACTGGCGTGCTCTTCAGAATTGTTATTTTGTTCAAGCGGGATGGTTGGTTGGTTTGTTTTTTCCTGCTGTCCTTTTATGTTGGTTGAACTGTTGTGGTTGCCATGTATTATTATTTATTTTTTTTAACCTTAAAGTAATTTTTAAAGGAGAATTGCATAGTGCTAGCACCCCAGGAAGAAAACCAAACTGTTAAAGCCTGGTTGTTCTTGCTTTAAGTGTTTATGTGCAATATGATTAGACTAAGCAGTAAAATCCCATGGAAGAGAATTGATGCCTTTTTACTTTGTGAAGGGAAAATCCAGAAAAAGGAATATTATGATTGTCTCCCCCCTACCCCTACTTCTCTCCCATGACTCATGAAGGAGTATTTTTATTCTGTTGCTTTCTTTCCTTGGTTTTCTTCTAGGAACACTTAGTTGATTTATAGTAATTACTTCTAACAATACTGTACTGGAACTATAATAGGTAAATCTGATTCTGAGTGCAGTTTAAATTATATTGGCAAACCAGAAGGAAATAGGAGAACACTTTCAGATTCTTCTTAAATATAAAGAAAAATATAGTGTTGGCTAAAGATTTGATGTAATTGCACTGCTAATACAGAGATTCTAAAGTTGTGATTTTTTTTTATCTTTATGGTAAACCAACTTTTTCCTAGATCCATCATTTTCTGGACTTTGTGAAACAGATTTACAAGGAACTTCCAAAAGTAGTGGTAAGCTTTTTATTTCTTAAAATTGTCCTTGTTATAGTCGGAAAACTAGTTTTTATTTCTTAATTTTAACTCTGAAAGATATTAACGTAATTACTTTTGTATCTAGTGATGCAAAGTAAATATCGTTTTAATAAAAACATTTAACAAAAGTACATCTAAATTGGAGAAATTTTGATTTTGAACTAGAAAACCTGTTTCTAGCACAGTATTACTGGTGTGAGAAAACCAAGGTAAACTTGAATAATAAAACACTAGTCAGTTGACTGCAGTGGTGCCCATGTAGCCAAATCTCTGCTTCTTACCATAGCAGGAGCGATAGATTGTGGGATGTGTGTGTAGTCCTGGTAGATGCTACAGTGTAAATGTCACATGCAGAAAAGAAAAAACTGTCTGCAACAAGTTGTGGGGAAAAATAATACAGAGGAATTCTAATGAGATAAATGGCCTTTTGACTATTACTAGCATGATTATGTTTTTCTTCTGCTCTTTCCTTGTAGAATCGGTATTTTGAGAATCCTCAGGTGATTCCAGAGAACACTGTTCCTACTCCTGAAATGGTTGGCATGATTACAACAATCGTGGTGAAAGTAAATCCTGAGCGAGAAGATAGTGAGACGAGAACAGTGAGTATTCAAACTGCTCCAACTGTGACACTGTCAGTATCACAATACTCCAAATCCTAAGGGCAGGTAAAGGTAATAGGCTTTCTTTTTGCTGTTTTTCTTCTCAAGGTTTATTTGTAGAAGCTGATTGAAACTTTTCAGATATTTTCTACGCAGCTGTAATTACAGGATTTTTATTCAGTAGAATACCAAATGGTTTTGTGCTTTTAAAATGTTTTTATGACTAAATATATTGCTATTAAAATGAGCAGTTTCTTTAAAAATGTATTTCAAATACTTTTTTGAATAAATAATTAAACTGTTTATAAAACATTCTTTCAGCATTCTATAATTCCCAGAGGATCCTTATCTCTAAAGGTCTTGGCTGAGCTACCTATTATTGTTGTTCTTATGTATCAGGTTAGTACTTTGCATGTAAATACTTTTTATTACTGAATGGCCTGTGTAACTTCTGCTGGCTAATGTATTAGTAAAAATGAATGTAATGTATTTTTGAGATTTAAAAGATGGTCTAAAACTGCTGAGATTTCTTCATTTTTTCTGATTAGCTCTCAAATAAGTTGACTGTGTGACAGAATTCTCTAATAGCACTTTTTTTTTTTTTTTTTTAGCTCTACAAACTGAACATTCATAATGTAGTTGCTGAATTTGTGCCCTTGATTATGAACACTATTATAATACAGGTTTCTGCTCAAGCAAGGTAAGAACATTTCAACAGTATTTTGATGATATCTGGGATAAGCTACTTAAACCTGCTGTTCAGTATTTCCCCAAATGTTTTTGTCTTAAATCCTGTGATTTTTTTTTTTTTTTTTTTCTTGCGTTACTGCTTTTAATCTCAAAAGTAGCAATGAATGTTTGACTTGAAATTATCAAAGTTTTGTAGGTGAAGTAATTGGCAAATCTAGATATTTCCATTATATGTCACTGATAAAATCTGAAGTTTTGGAGTAGATCACAATTTATTATTTGATAATGCTTTTTTTTTTTTTTTGAAATAGTGTTTCTGACAGAAATCTGTATTACCACAGGTAGTGTGGGATGGAGACCATGGTAGGTAGGACACTTGTTCGATCTTTACCACAGCAGCAGTGGCACATTTTTGCCCTTGCAGGGCAGAGCGATGGCGCAGACGTGGGCGCCGCTTTTCCTGCTGCAGGGACGTGTTCCTGGGGAGCAGCAAGTGGTGCTGAGCAGGGCAGCAGGAGACGGATCCCTGTCTTTCCCTCTCTGCCCAGATGATATGAATAAGTAAAATGTTTGATGCTGATAATAAAATGTTCGATGCTGATGTATTGGCTTTGTGTAGAAAGCTGAAGATTGTATGACTGCCCCAGGGTTGTGCATTTCTGCTTAAAGCATAAGATGCTGAGAATTGGAATAGCAGAGAGCTTGTAGAAAATGGTCTCCCCTGATGATTTTATTGCCTAATGAAGCAAGAACCTCACCACAAGTTGATGTAATTTGAGACCTCCGTGAATTTTCTGAACTAAGGTGTTAAAAAGGAGGAACAAAATCGTAACCAGTGTTCAATTTAATTTCAGGCAACATAAACTTTATAACAAGGAATTGTATGCCGATTTTATTGCTGCTCAAATTAAAACGTTGTCTTTTTTGGCTTACATCATAAGAATTTACCAGGTAGGTTTTGTTGTTGTTACTTGCAATAGATCTCTAGTTGCTTTCTGGCAGAGAAGTGGCTGCGGTGGGTCAGAGATTGGAGAGGAGCGTTTGTGTAGCAAATCTGAAGACTGGGCTGGACTTCGTTGTCCTTGCACAAGTATTCTCCTGTGAATGCAAAGTAAAAGTGTGCTGTTGCCCATGGCTTTTAGGGAACGGCTCTTGTATTTTATTTTTACGAGTAGGCTTCACAAAGAGAAACAAGAGAATTTTAATTGAATGTTCTTTTGCAAGTGTAAAGCAAAGCTTAAAAATAGAGTGTCATAATAGTTGTATTTGTGGTGGTGTTTTTTTTTTTTGTGATAGGAATTGGTGGCTAAATATTCTCAGCAAATGGTAAAAGGAATGTTGCAGCTGCTCTCCAATTGTCCAGCCGAAACGGCACACCTCCGCAAGGAGCTTCTCATTGCTGCTAAGCACATCTTGACAACAGACTTGAGGAGCCGTATGTAGTACTTCTAAAAATGTATCTAGAAATTGGAAAGATTTCAACTATTTCTGTGGATTTAAGAGACACATTGCTTACTATTCATTTTGAACTATTACGTCCTTCCGTTTATTTTGAGAGTGGATGTGGTGTTTGTTTTCCCTTTTTTCTTTTTCTTTAAAAAATTAGTCTGATTAAGATGATGTACTGAACAAGTGGCTTTTCTAACTTTCCAAGTATCTGTTGTTCCAAGTAATTACCATTTGTTTATCAACATTCATGTTGGTTCGTAATTGTGCCTGCAGTTGTGCTTTAAAATACCAGTCTGTTAACCTGAATGGATGTAATTCTGTCAAAACCTGACGCCGTATATTTGATTCAGCTCATAATATTTACCTCTAGCAGAGGAAAGCTATTTTTGGTCTGCCAGAATTAACTGGGTTTGGCGGATGTGTTCTGCCTTGGCAGAATTGCAAGATTGAAGATGAGCGTACATTGTAAAATATTTCCTTCTATCTTTTCATCTTTACCATGTGGTCCCCTTTCTTTACCTTTAGCTAACAGTAGTTACAGGGCAGTGTGATGACTTGGAGGTATTGTTAGATCACAAAAACAATAGCATATTTCCTAGCTCTGGAATTTAGTATTGTGGTTATGTGGAAAGCTGTTTCTTGGCTATTTTTCTCAAGAAATCAGCTTACTTGTTCTACATTTCTCAGCTTCTCCTCAATAACTTCTGAACTTGACCAGTTTCAACAAAAATCAACAGAGAAGCAAAGTCTTAATAAGATGATGTTCTGCATCCTTTGTGGACTTCAGTGTCTGGGTGGTGGAGAAGACCCGAGCTAGTGTCTCCGTTGGGGAATCGGCAGCAGTGGGAGCTGAGCGGTTCACAGCCCATGGCAGCTGGCTGGGGATTTAACATATGTGTTGCTATCGCATCCCTCCAGCCCTTCTGTTGAATCCCTGGCAGCCCCAAAGAGGATGTAGAGGAGGAAATACCTTGAAATGTTAAGGAGAAGAGGGAACGTGGAGAATTGGGATAAAATGTATGTGGAGATGTGCAGAAGAGAAGGGTTTGGTTGTTCTGCTGGTGCAGTTCGACTTCTTTGGAACAATGAGTGTTGAGGAAAGTGTTTCGTGTTGGGGTGTTTTGCCATCGATATTGTTCTCAGTGAAATGGTCTTTCAAACTGAGTCTTCTGTGTTGATTGAGAGTTGGCGAATAATATTGTATATCTTATTGGGATGCATTTTGTCTGTGTGGAGCTTTTCTGATTCCCGAAAGAGAAGGAGGAGATGAAACCACGCTCATTCTCTCCACCGTTATCATTGTAATGATGGCCTCTAAGCACATACCGTGTCAGCAGAATGATACGCACATAAGTATTAGATAGATAGCTGTGAGTGGTTTTTGTTGTATCAGTGCTGTGGCTTTGACTGTGGACTGTAATGTTACTCAAGGGCAGGTGTCAGTGGAGTTCGTAGTCATAAGAGGTTAATTGAAAGTTTCCTTCTCTGTAGCACTGGCTTTTATAAGCTTCAGGAATGAATTTTAGAATAAAACCACTTTGTGACTTATTTCTAAATACCTAAGTTTGGTGGTTTAATGCTTAACTATCTTATTTTGATTATTTCCTTTGCCAGTCACTACATATAGCTTTTTTTCCCCCCCTCTTTTTTTCTTTTTTCTTTTTTTAATTATAGAATTTATTCCATGTATGGACAAGCTATTTGATGAATCTATACTAATTGGCTCTGGATACACTGCCCGAGAGACATTGAGGTATGATGGACAGTTTGAAATAGCTATCCAAATGCCTGTCAGGGCTGGTTTCTTACAAGGTTTATTAATATTTACAACAAAGTCTGTATAGGATCCTAAATCTTTGCTTTAGATAACTCATTTTATTAGATTCTAGTATTGGAAGAGCTTCTGCTGCTGTAAAGAGTCGTTGTTTAACACTTTGATGATGCAGCATAGTAGTGTGAGCTTAGGGCAAGATTAGATAAATGGGTGAATGAAAGTTATTTCGTATTTGAATCGCAGAGCACAACCAGTGGTCATAGTGAAATCAACTTGATATCTTACCAATATTGCATGAAACAGCCTAAATCCTGTGTCCAGTGCAAATTCTGAATGGAATTTCAACTGTTTTGTCGTTACATACCTTAAAACCTATTCACAACTGAAAAAAATAAGTGGGGAGAATACTTCCTTCCTTCAATAGTCTATGAAGTTTTAGGTGCTTTTGCTGACCAAATTAAACAAGTGCACGAGCAGAATTATTTCCTCTTGCTTAAGTATCAAGTGTACCTTATTGACAACATGTATTGGAAGTATTTGCTCTACTACATGCTTAAATGTGGTATTTGAAAATAAATTATTTTTTAAATATATCAATTTTCATAACTTCTTTTGAGATCATGAGTCATCAGTGATTAGTTGTGAAAGAGTTTACAAACACTGCTTAAAATGTGGCTTAAAACATGCTAAATTTGCTCTTTATGTAGAAGAACGTGTGTGCTGGGATGTTGAGCAGTGGGGGAAGGAAGATCAGAGAGGTAATATTAGTGCCATGGGGCAGATTAATGCATCTTTGGTTAGATTATATGGGTTATAATTCTCTTGTGTAATTGAAGGAACCTTGTGAACTCTGGATTTACATATAAAAATAGAAAATATTTATTTAGAATCTTGGAAATAGCTTCAGGCAGTAATTATTAAGTTAAATTAACAACAGTTGTCCTCAATGTGTTTTCTTCATTTCTTGTTTTTACTGCTAGGCCACTTGCCTACAGTACCCTGGCAGATCTGGTACATCATGTCCGTCAGCATTTGCCACTCAACGATCTCTCCCTTGCTGTCCAGTTGTTTGCCAAGAACATTGATGACGAGTCGTTGCCCAGCAGTATCCAGACAATGTCTTGCAAGCTGCTGCTAAATTTGGTGGATTGTATCCGCTCTAAAAGTGAACAGGAGAATGGAAATGGTAGAGATATTCTTATGAGAATGCTGGAGGTATTGATTTGTTTAAAACATTTGATAATGAGTTGAATATCCTATTCTGTAGTGTGTTGTCAATCACGTTTTACTTTCTCCTTCCTTTAGAAATGCGAATATGTAGAAGCAGTCTGCATACTGTATTTTGTTTTAGTACTTCAGAGGAGGGCTTTTTAAAATGGTGTGCAACTGGGATAATCTCTTAAGTATAGTGGAGATGTTTTTCCAACTCAGCTTATTCATTCAGTGACTTGATTCAAAGCAGGAAACTGAATGTCTGTGATGCTGTGGGTAGCTTAACTGTTGTTATTTATTTTTTTTGAAATTTTGAATTTTAGTTGTAATCTCCTTTTTCCCCCACTTAGGGGTATGCAAGAATGGTATTTTTTCATTGCCTTCTTGTGCCTCCTTGTTATGTGGGTTTTGTTTGTTTTGTTGTTGTTGTGGTGGTTTTTCTTATTTTTAAATTTTTAAATCCTTAAAGAGGTTTATCTTGCAGGTCCTTGACATAGCCCAGTACAATCCGTAAAGTGTGAAACAGCCTCATTTTCAAGATCCACTTCTCCTTTTTAAGGATCTTGTTTAAATTGAGGATTTTTGGGGGGCCTTTTTCTGTCGTTGTTATTTTTAAAAATCAGAGATGCACCCTAAAAACTGTCATCCATGGTGCAGTACAAGTGAAACAGCATCTGCTTGCTGTCACCACGTTGTTAATGGGAAAAGGTTTCCTGGTGTTTCTCCTGCCACAACATGAAGATGCACTTAATTGTAGAGTAAAACACTTCTAGGGTAAATACTGGTTTAACAATCTCATATTTGGATGTGAGAGCACTTCTTGAAATCTAATTAAACTGGTGTTAACACTTGAAAAGAACTGAGGAAGCCATACGGCTGTTTGTTTTGGAAAAGGAGATCTAGGAATTCTGAACGTCGTGATCCCCTCCGTCTTTGCCTCTTCTGTCGCTGACAGATTGTCGTAGTTCTGAATGCACCAGGGAACAGATTCAGTCATTTTAATCATCTCCAGATTATTTGGTATTACCTCTGAACTTTTTTATTTCTTAAGGTAGCAGTGGTTTAGGGAATGGCTTTCATCCTAAATGCAAAATACAAGTGATGGTGCAAGTGAAAAATGTTGATGTTATGCATTGTATTGGGTCCTTTATTCCAGATTTCTCAAACTGAAGTAGCTTTCTAGTAGGGTTTGTCTTCCAAATAAACTTACACTTTTTTTTTTCTACTTTAAGAAAAAAATCTGTATTGTAGCACAGTTGTTTATTTTGTCATTTGTTTATCAAATTAATATTTATAATAGTATGTTAATTCAGAGAAGCTACATCTAGGGAAGAAGGGAGCTTACAGAACTGTGGTGCTAGTGGGGAAATATCTGAGCAAGCCAATTAAATCTAGACTTTAAAATATAGCAGGCATGGAAAATTTAAAGCTGGAAGCTTTTGCAGCATGTGTTTTTACTAGGTTTCAGCAAATATTTTTACTTTTGGAGCTTGCTAAAAGTAAGCAAACTAGTTCTTGTTACACTTAAGATGTTTACTGTCATTTGATGACTTCAGAAATACTTAGGTGTAAATTGCATTGATCTCAGTATGCTGAAGTATTAGTATTATTAAATTTAGAATAATTTTTGAAGAAGAAACATACTTGCTTTTTTCTTCCCCCTCCCTGCTCTTTCATTTGCCTTTCCTTTTTGTGCCTTAGGTTTTTGTTCTGAAATTTCACACCATAGCACGATACCAGCTTTCGGTAATTTTTAAGAAGTGCAAGCCCCAGTCTGAACTCGGGGCAGCTGAAGCCGCGTTACCTGGGGTCCCGACAGCAGCAAACGCGGCGCCTGTTCCTGTTCCATCTCCTGCCCCAGCCACTCCAGTGGCCCCCACGCCAGTACCTGTGTTTGAAAAACAGGGGGATAAAGAAAAGGAAGATAAACAGACATTTCAGGTCACGGATTGCCGAAGCTTAGTGAAAACTTTGGTCTGTGGTGTCAAGACAATCACGTGGGGCATAACATCGTGCAAAGCTCCTGGTGGTAAAACTGCATCGTATTTAATTACATTTATCTTTTGTAATTCTACAATTAAAAGTCTTTAGCTTGAAAGCAAATAGTATTTTTAATGGTGAACAGCTGTCTTGTTCTTTATCTTCTTTCAGAAGCACAATTTATTCCCAATAAGCAGTTGCAACCTAAGGAGACTCAAATCTATATAAAACTGGTAAAATATGCAATGCAAGCTTTAGATATATATCAGGTATGTAACTTGGTCACATAGCACTTTTACTTATACAGTTACTGTGTGTTAGATATTTTAATAAGGATTATTTGTCAGCTAAAAGACAAATTTCACATGTAGTGTATTTTCAATAAGTCTATAATTTCAGGACCAGAGCTATAGGGAAATTTGATGAATTTCAAAGTACTTATGAATTGCAAGGAGTAAATTATTTTCTTTACAGCTGTTATTGTCTGTGTTTAAGCAGGCAGGTCAGACTAAAAATACTTGTCTTTTATGTAGCGGATTAATAATTTTCTTCAAAGAGGTAGTTTGGGTATCAGTTGAAGCATTGGCATAGCTGTGTTCATGTTCTGTAGTTACACAAAATACTAATGAAATGTAAATTTACACGATTTGGAATTGAGTAACCTCAACAAATTAATTATGATATATCCTGCTCTTGTCTTCTTCCACTCCTGACTTCATGGTTTTAAAATCTGTGCTGAAAGCACTCTATTTTAATATTTTTGTGGTCAATATTGGCTCTTGTGCCCAAATTCTAATTGTATGGGGCTTGCATGTGAAAATCTCATTTTTTTTTCAAAAGGTACTTCAAGAATAGTGGGAAAAAAATTGCTCAGATTCTTTAGTTGCTATGTGCATTTTCTAAATTGCTATAGGTCCAAATAGCAGGAAACGGACAGACGTATGTTCGAGTAGCAAACTGTCAGACAGTCAGAATGAAGGAGGAAAAGGAAGTTCTGGAGCATTTTGCTGGTGTGTTCACAATGATGAATCCTTTAACTTTTAAAGAAATCTTTCAAACTACTGTTCCTTATATGGTGGAGAGAATCTCCAAGAACTATGCTCTTCAGGTATTGTGTTTTTGTTTACTGTTTTCAGTTGATAATAAACAGCCTGTAGAAAATAGCTTATGCCTTGAAGTACCTAAGGCTGAAGTAGAATTATAAATAATGATGTTGAAATTAATGCAAGATTTGAAGCAGTCTATAAGAATATTTTGTAAAAATGGATTTTCAAAAACTTTCCAATGTGATGCAGTACAAACACTAGCATTTCAGTTTAGAATATATGAACGGATTTTATTCTTGAAAAGTATTGAACATTGTGGAGTTCTTGTATTAATGTTCTACTGTTTTACAGAACACAAGTCCTATAATGTACCTTTATACTTTAAACTTACTTTAAACTTAAATACTTAAATTAAATGCATGGTTGTTTTCCACTGAGGATAACCTGAATCACTTGGGTAGCAGTGGAGATAGGGGGAGAAATTTGTCTTAGTTTTTTTGTTTTAAATGGGTAGTGCATTTCTCCCTCTGTTCTTTTTGTTACAGCAACAATAACTCCTTTGTGGTTTCCTTTTTTAGATTGTTGCCAATTCCTTCTTGGCAAACCCTACTACCTCTGCCCTCTTTGCAACGATTTTGGTAGAGTATCTTCTGGATCGGCTGCCAGAAATGGGCTCTAATGTGGAACTCTCCAATCTGTATCTCAAGCTGTTCAAGTTAGTCTTTGGCTCAGTTTCACTATTTGCAGCTGAAAATGAACAAATGCTGAAGGTAAAGGTCATTTGTGTTAAAAACAAAAAAAATCTGGTTTGACTCCTAGTACTTTCTTTGGATGCCTGAAGAAATTGAAGAGTTTCACGCTAATATTTGGTAGTCTTTTCGTGTTTGAACCACTACTGGCGATAACATCTCCGTTTTTTCCAAATGCCAAGTACATTGCCTTATTTATCAGAGATGATTTCAGTGAATGTTTGCTTCATATTTGAAACTATAAAGTGATTTGCTAATGCTGAGTATAAATGGCTGATAGGTGCTTGTGGTCTGATCAGGATTGCCATGAACCCGTGTAACTCTCTGGTCAGGATATGCGTATCTTCTGCATATTTTTCCTTTTTGTTTCCATTAATTTAAGACTTCTGCTTAGACTGGAATAATTTTTTTGTGTGTTGCTGAATCTTGTTTGTTCATGTCGTATTCAATGACATATACCTCTTGAGTTAGATATTTCTGTGCTCTTGACACGTCTAGATTAACTATTTGCTGCAGCAGCATTAGTTCGGTTTTCTGGGTAGAACAGAGTAGGGCCTACTAATTTTCTAGATTCTTTGAAAGATAAAAGTAATATGAAGCAATATTTGTAAGTAATATAAAGCGATATTAATATAATCTTGCTTAAATTCTTCTCATTTGTCATCAGAATCAAGGTCATTTGGATTTCATGAGCTGGAGATCCAATTCAAAGAGTGTGATTTATGACCTTCACAGTTTCATGCTTCTGTTAGTTTTTTTTGTTTCTGCAGGATTGATGATATGGGCCTTGGGAAGACAATTTAATTGAATGATGAAGGCTATTTGCAGCATTTGCATAGCAATATAGAAAGCTTTTAGATGATAATAAAATCTAGAATGTGTCATAGTTTGTCCCTGATCTGTGAAAATCCTTGTATTTATCAACTAATTTTAATGATTCCTGCAAACTGTTAATGTCCTCTGCTCTAGAAAGGCCACCAGCTCTGTAATAGTTTTCTACTTTTAAAGGTTTGCTTTCAAAGTGAAATTTTAGCATTCACAAAAGTTAAGAACTAGCACTGAAAGCTAGATCAGGAGTAAATGAATATTGTGAAATGTCTTCTCTTGGGATTCTGACACTTGTGATTTCTGCTACATGTCTCTAGGTTCTGTGGAGCTAATATTTTTCGTTGTGTCAAATTTGTAGGAGGTTTTTTTGTTTTGATGAAGTTACTGCTTGGAGTGGCAAGCAGACTTGATCGTTTGGCTAATATGAAAGCAGGGTTTAATTAATTAAAGAATGCTCTGGGTTCTTGATACTGTTCAAATACAGATTTACTTGATAATCATTCGTCAACGGTGGTATAAAGTTAGTGTGGTATCAGGGTACTTGGAATAGCTGGAGGCTCTTGATCTGAGAATCTTGTCACGTGCTAAACTCTTGTACATAATGATGATAAAATGGATATTTTATTAATCTTCAAGCTTTATTTTTTTTTATAGCCACATTTGCACAAGATTGTGAACAGCTCTATGGAACTTGCACAGACTGCCAAAGAGCCCTATAACTATTTCCTGCTGCTCAGAGCCCTGTTCAGATCTATCGGAGGAGGCAGTCACGATCTGTTATATCAGGAATTCTTGCCGCTGTTACCAAACCTACTGCAAGGTAGAGCAATACCTTCTTTCCCCACCCCTGTTTCTGATCTTTTTATGTAAACAGTATTAATAAAGTTATGTTCTGTAATTTAAAAAACGAAACAAAAGCCCTGACTCTGATAAGCCACTTCTGATTTTGAGCTTAGCAGTTGATTAAATATCTTTGATGTGGGTTATTTTCATTTTCTATCAGCTGCTTCAGGCATTTGGTTGCTTCACAATTTCTGCTGCTTGTTTTTCTGTTTTTCACTGGGGGGATGTTGGAGTTTTTTTTTTTACTTCTTTCATTTGCTTTTCTTTGCTATGGATAACTTTGTTAGCTTAAAGCATCCAGGGATAAGAGTAGTAGGAGAAGCAATGTTGCCAGGCCATCACTGTTATTTTGGGGAAGAACATTAGCGAGAAGCTCTGGTTGTTCTGCAGTTGAGGGCACATGTGTGCACCTGCAAGTGTGTGATAAATATAAATGCAAGTAGTGTCAGTTTGCGAAAAGAAATGGAAATAACAATCAGTTTGATTAATTGCACATTTGTGCCTGCAAGAACTGTGTTCCAGAGATACTGAGGATGAACAAGGAAATGTGGAGAGCTGCTTAAACCTAAGGACAAGCTGATGGGAACAATTCCAGAAACGTGAAATCCTGTGGTTTCCATCTACAGCTGTAGGGGCAATTTTTGTTGTAGTTAGCAAATATGTATGCTATCTGTACATCATTGTGTGAAATATGTCTCAGTGTAGAAGTGCTAGGTGGGTTTACAGAATATACGAGATGTTGATGGGGAGAAAAATAAGTTGAAGAGTATGTTTAAACTGTATGGTACAGTGAATATATTTGAACTTATTTAATAACGTTTCTTTTCAGGATTCCAGGTATTTTAAAAAACATTTGTTCTGTGTGGATTTTTTTTTTATTGATACAAAGCTGAGGTTTGAGTCAAATTATCTTTTTCTGGTTTTCATCCCCTGTATTCAAATGCTGCTTTACTGAGTCTTACGTTAAATTTTAGAATATGCATAGATTGGTGGGGTTTTTTTTTTTTGGATATGCATTTACCTACAAAAGCATTAACTGCATAAAATCCGTAGATGTATAATTATGAACGGTATTATGTTTTGTAAATATGTTATTTACAGAGATCTAAACTTTGCACAATTAAAAAATGTAAATGTGAGGTTATGCTGAATTTAGGAAAGAGCAATTTTTAACAACGAACTGTGGACTTTTTCCCTTTCGTTGTATAACTTCTCAATGATTTTCAGGACTTAACATGTTGCAAAGTGGCCTTCACAAGCAGCACATGAAAGACTTGTTTGTGGAGCTCTGCCTCACGGTGCCGGTTCGTCTGAGCTCGTTGCTGCCCTACCTGCCCATGCTGATGGATCCCTTGGTGTCGGCTCTCAATGGATCCCAGACCCTGGTCAGCCAAGGCTTAAGAACCCTTGAGCTGTGTGTGGATAATCTGCAGCCAGACTTCCTGTACGATCACATTCAGCCAGTTCGAGCTGAGCTGATGCAGGTAAACCTGTTGTTTCCTGTTAGACCACAAGAGGTCATTGATTTGCTAAGTATTGGTAGAAATTTATGTGAACCTTTGGTTATAAAAGCTGGAAAAATCTGTCTTGAGAACCATACCCATGTGATTTGTATGTAAAAGGCCAGTTGGTGTTGTGGTGTTAAACGGAAAACTCTGAAAAATTTAAGAGTGATTTAATAATTTCTTCTGTACCCACTCTTAAAGGGTTAAAGTTAAGATTTGTGACTCAATAGCAAGAATATTACTATGTGTAAGTTGAATCAGTACAGAAAATGATTAAAATTTGTTAACTTTTTCAAAACAAGAACAGCTAAATACCTTCATATCGTGATTGACAGCTCTATGAAATCTTATGCGTACAGTGAAGATGATGTGGTTGAAATTTGGAACCATGTTTTTAGTGTGGCTATTTCCCCTATTACGGTGCTTGCATATACTTTATCCTCTAAATATAATATTAATTTTTTTGTATTTCAAAACTAACTCTTCGAGGTTAATTCCCTTCAGCCTTAACTGGCCTTTTTTTTCTTTTTAATTCCTGATGTTGTTTATCTAATATTAGCCATAAACATGAAATTACATTGCAGTGGGGCAAAGATTTTGTAGCTGATCACATTAATCTAATATAAAACTGCATTTAGGACAACTTCGTTGCAAAGCACTTGAACTGTTGCAAACTGAGACTACTTATATTCAATCAAGGTAAGTATTTTCTGGAAGATATGCACGATTGATTACTGAGATACAAGAAAACGTCTTTTCCTTGACATAGTTTTATATTATAACTTGAAAAATTTCGAAGTGAGGCGCATCAGACCACGTAATGTTTAAAATACTTCCAGGCTTTGTGGCGTACCCTGCGCAATCCTGCAGACAGCATTTCTCACGTGGCTTATCGTGTACTTGGTAAATTTGGTGGAAGTAACAGGAAGATGTTAAAGGAGTCACAGAAACTACAATATGTAGTCACAGAAATCCAAGGACCCAGTATTACAATTGAATTTTCAGACTGTAAAGCATCCATTCAGCTCCCAATGGAAAAGGTAAGGGCATAACTTATTCCCTGTGCTAGGAAGCTATCTTATTCAATTTTCCTTTATTACGTGTTTTTTGGAAGTTTGTTTGCTTGTAAAACCTTGATAAAATATATGACGTCTGCAAGTTCCAGATGTGAGTTAATGAATATCTAACGTTATAGAATCTACATGATTCAAAGTAGGTTTTAGGATCTCTTGCATACTTGACTTTTTTATATCCCTTCAGTTAGACAAGGAGATTTCTAATTAATTTGTGTTGTAATGAAGAAACAGAATCTAAACCCACTTCTGTAGTTTTTTGGTTTTGTTTCAAGTAATTTTTGAGTTGCCAGACTTGCAGGTAACACACAAAGTGTTGTTTCAGAAATCACTGCAAAGAGCTATTTTCTTTTTTTACTATGTACTGATCAGTTGAGAGTCTCCATATAACGCAAACAGACCTACACGTGACTTCTGTGAACTTCTTGTTCGTTTTGACATGCAAAATTAGCAGAAGCTTGCCAACCTGTTCTTTATTTTCCCTTCAAACAGTTCATATGTCAGCCTCACAATAACAGACTTAAACATGCTGGTTTGCTTTTACAAAGTGATAGGACAGGGAGCTACGCTGGCACAAGTAAATATTTTCTGTGCATTTTTTCCCCCTTCCTAACTTTTGGTGCACTGCTTAGATGAAGAGCAAGAATCTACTCTAAAACCTCCTTATTTTGCTTTTGAAGTATACCACCAGCTTACTGTGGAAACTCTTCAGTGGTGATCAGTCTAATGACTGCAGTGATGTGGTTTGGTGGTTGTCTCTAGGTTGGGTATAGCTCTTCATATAGCTGCAAAACCACATCATACTTGCACTGGCTTCCATCCGGCAATGTATCGGAAATGCTCGGTTCTCACTAATTACAGCAATCTAATTTGCGTCTGTGTCCTGGGATCTGAGAGTGAAGCGGGATTCTGAGTTAATTTGGCCAGTAGAGTCTAATACTTGCCTTTTCAATTAGAGTTTTGTAAGTAGGTATGATCTGAATGCAATAAATAGTTTTCTTTACAGGCAGCTGGCTCTCTTTGGCTCCATACAGCCAACAAGCTTAAGAATAGGTTGGAAAAATGATTCTTAAAGTGCATTTAGATTTATGGATTTCTCCTCTGCACTGAAACTGAGTTGAATACATATAAATACTGTAGTCGCTGACATTTTCCTATCCTGCTAGCTTTAATTCAAACCAAGATTTCTAAAGTATTTATGCATCTAACATGTTTGTTAATATATAGAACGACCTTCAGCTTCTTGGTTTTCACCAAGAAATGTTATCTGCTGTATACTTTGCACCTCTAAGAAGGAAATGCCAAATTAAAAGGAAAAAGAAGTGGAATAAATTGAAAATGAGAAATCCATTTCTTTTAGTGCTTTGGTAGTCCTCTGTGGTCTGTGTAAAACCCATTGCTCTTTTCATGGAGATGCTGATAAGGTTATTCCAACAGGGATGTGCTGACAGCTAGTGAAGTCAGTAAGTGGAAAGATGGTTTTCCTGTCAAAGAAGGAAAACGCCCACTTCTTTGTATCGGAGCAGTTTTCTGCACAATCCTGTTCAAGCATGGATGGTTAGATTTTTATTTTTTTTTTACAATTTTTAAGGTATTGAAATTCCTTATTTTGTGCACTTCAAAACAATTTTTACATGTTTTTTTAATTTAATGCCTCTCTCATTTGTTTTTACTTTTTTTTTTTCGGGGCGGGGAGTGGGGCGGGAGGATAGAAAGTGTCTGTGTTTATATATATGCAAAAAAGAAATTTTCCAAAAAGATGTAACCCCTCTTTTCATCGCTGTCATATCTTAAGAGATTATTTGAATTATTCTCAAGTGTATTAAATAGATCTTGCAAAGGAAGAGTACTATTTCCATTAGGTAAAAGATGTTTAGAAGTTGCTTACAGCGACATTTCATCATGTATGATGCAGCTCTTGATTTACATGGAAAATATGACAAAGTAATAGAACATTTTGGTACCATTTATATATGTGTATGAATGTATGGTATAATGACAGTATATAGGGATTAGGAATAGCAGTTATTGCTGGAGAGGAAAGCGAGGCAAATTGTCTTGAGGAAGGAGAGAGAATGAGGGTGTACCTGACTCGTGGCTTCAGATGCTTTCTGACTGTGAAAATCAGTGTATCTGCCGTAAAGCTTCGCATTTATGAAAACGACAAATACCATAACATTTTCAAGTCCGCTCTCTCAGGCTTTCTCTGTACTTCTTAATTTAGGTAGTCCAAATTGTACATACTTTTAAAGTTACCTTTAATATGTATTAAAGATACTGTTCCCTCGATTAGTCACCTTATTGTAAATATTAGATACAAGAAGTGTTTGGTTGCTATCTTTTTTCATTATAGGCGATTGAGACTGCTCTGGACTGTTTGAAGAGCGCTAACACAGAACCCTATTATCGGAGGCAAGCCTGGGAAGTAATCAAGTGCTTTTTAGTAGCTATGATGAGCCTGGATGACAATAAACATGCGTTATACCAACTTCTTGCACATCCCAAGTATGACAATTCTTTAAACATAAATGTGTATGTAAAATTTATCGTGTTTTTAGAACAAGTTAACTTAGAGACAGTGGTTTGTCTATGCAATGTATTCTTCATGGGTTTTTTTACCTACTGGTTTATCCTGCTTTCTTTTAAATTAATGCAAGACTTTCCAGTAAGAGGAATTTTGTCGTCATATTATTGGATGCCAATGACATGTTCGTTTTTCATACTTTTTCTTTCCCTAGTAACAGTCCAATGTATATTCTGTTACGTATAATCAGACATTTAAAAAATTAGTTTTAGTTTAATATATTCAAATAGTTGGAATGTTTTGGTGCTTAATTGTGTTTTAAAGATTAACTTAGATTGTGAGGTTTTGTACGTACATCCGACTTTTTACTAAAGTGAGATAAGAAGTTCAGTTTCATTTAGCGACTGAACTATAGCACAGTCACACACGTAACCTACGTTTGTCTCAGTGGGGGGGCTTTTTGTTGATATGTTTTACTTCTTTTACAGTTTTAGTCATTGATACTTAATGGGTGTATTGCTTTTAGACAATTTCGACATCTTTGCCCACAAAGATGGTGACTTCGACTCTTGTGGTGCAGTAAATGTAGCTAAAGAGTATTGTAGCTTTTATAATTCGGACTTGTTAGACTTGACATAAGTATAGCTTTGCCATGAATAGGTTTTGTTGGGCAGTGATTTGATAAATAATGTTTCAATCTTTCAAGATTAAAGTCAAATGTCATTTTAAAAAAGGGGGAAAATGTTAAAATATTGAAAATGACATTCTGTAATTGAGTTGCGTGTGATGCCTGTATACCTATTATTTGCAATATATGTGGCTTCTTCTGAGCCACTGGCTTTAAATGTTCCTGATGAAATTGAGCCATCCATCATGTTTGAGACCAGTGGTTGACAAAATTAATACGGACTGAGCAAACTGGTGTAGCTCTATTGAAATGAGGGGGAAACAGGAGCTGGAGGAGGAGTTAGATATCGAGAGCAAACTTTAAATCAAGTGCTTGACAGTGCTCATGATTGAGCTGCTGGTACTCCAGTTTAGGATTACAATGGACTTAATTTTGTCTTTCAGCTTTACCGAGAAGTCCATACCCAGCGTGATTATTTCGCATCGGTACAAAGCTCAGGATACTCCAGCTCGTAAGACGTTTGAACAGGCGCTGACGGGGGCGTTCATGTCAGCGGTCATCAAAGACCTGCGGCCCAGCGCTCTGCCCTTTGTAGCCAGCCTGATCCGCCACTACACCATGGTGGCCGTGGCTCAGCAGTGCGGTGAGTACGGTGGAACAGGAACCGCGTGGGTTGTCGTGAGGGGGTGGAGAAGCTTATACGTTTTCTAATAGTGATTTGTTTTATGAAAGTCATGATATTGCAGTTGCATCTGGGTAGATATGTTGGTTTTTGTTTGATGCCTGACTTAAGTTTTAATTCTTTTGAGCAGTGAAGAGTTATGAAGCAAGTTTTGAAAAACAATCAATCACCTTATAATACTTTAAAAATGCTACAGCCAATGAAATAATTACAGCTTGGGACAGTTTATATTTCCAGAGCATTTTTGTAACTTGATAGACACGGTTATTCTTGCAGATCGTATTTAATTTGGTTGTTTCCACTTGTGGTTTGGAAGGACCATCAGAGGAATTATGGAGACATTAGAGCACTGCAGTGTCTTGTATCTATGAAGAAAACTTTTTGTTTGGAGTTGGACAGTATGACAAGTAATTTGGGAACAGGCACGCTATAAGCATATCACTCTTCATTGTCACGTTAATGGAACTTGATTTTTTTACAATTCTTCATTTTAATTAAAACTTCCTGCAGTGCATAGTCTAGTGCATAGAAGGAAATGTGCAAGTAGATGTAATCTTTTTTTTCTTCTAAGAGTGAAGAATGCCTTACAATCCATTTATATGCAAATAGACACCGTGCTTACTGGTTTTGCCATGAGCTAGTCAGAGGAGTAGTAAAATCTAATTGAAAGACTGTTCATTGAAATATCCATTGTTTTACTTTTCTTTTCCTCTCTTTTCTTCCCCAACACAAATTATAGGTCCTTTTTTGCTGCAGTGCTATCAGGTGGGAAGCCAACCTAGCACAGCCATGTTCCATAGCGAAGAAAATGGGTCGAAAGGCATGGACCCCTTGGTGCTTATTGACGCCATAGCGATCTGCATGGCATACGAGGAGAAGGAACTCTGCAAAATAGGAGAGGTGGCTCTAGCAGTGATATTTGATGTTGCGAGCATTATCTTGGGTTCAAAGGAAAGGGTAATTTTTCTTTTTTCATTTAAAACTATATTTAAATGATCTAGTTCCAGCCAATTCAACTTTGCTTCTAAAGTTTTGGAGGCTACCACTGAGCTGAAAAAAGCAAACTGATACATTTCTTTGTTTCCAGGCTTGCCAGCTTCCCTTGTTTTCGTACATTGTGGAACGGTTATGTGCTTGCTGTTATGAACAAGCTTGGTACGCCAAACTAGGAGGTGTCGTGTCAATTAAATTTCTTATGGAACGACTGCCACTAATTTGGGTCCTCCAGAACCAGCAGACTTTCCTGAAGGCGCTTCTCTTTGTCATGATGGATCTAACTGGAGAGGTATTTAATGAATGAATTATATGAAATAGTGTGAGGGAAATAAATTCGTGTTCTTAAATTCACGCAGGTTGTACTCTTGCTAACCTTAATGTTGCTTAACTGCAGAATGAATCGTATCTGCAGCAGTTACAAGTGAATTATAGACTTCTAAAGTTAAACCAAGACCTGAAGTTAGGAATGAGGTCTTCTCTTTCTACATAACTTTGCTGAGGCTGTTGGATTTACACTTGCTTCTTTCAGAGCAGAATGTACAGATCTTATTCAGATCAGTGAAAGAACATTAGATTCACTGTCACTTGCATGAAAAATGCTTGTTTTCTTATTCTTTCTGTATTTAGTTTGGAAGGTGTTCATCTCATCAAAAAGCTATATGTAGTTATAGATGCCTAGAAAATCAGCTGCTTGACCTTTTCTCAGGGAATCATATGGTGACAAAGTCGCTAAGGGTTCCAGTGTGTGATTTTATTTATAAAATTGTGTTGCATTGCAACTCAATTTTGGAATGATTGGTGAGAAGACTAGTTGAATATGTGTTCTTTTTAAGCTTATATGTTTTTATCCATTTGCAGAGATTCATCCACATCAAGTGCTAAGTTTGTTGATGGGTAGTGTGTAGATTTGTCATCTTTATTTCATAAAAATAATCTGATACCGTAGGTTTCCAATGGAGCAGTTGCTATGGCAAAGACCACATTAGAACAGCTTCTGATTAGATGTGCAACTCCTTTAAAAGATGAAGAAAAAACAGAAGAAATCCTAGCAGCGCAGGAAAAGTCTTTCCATCATGTCACACATGACCTCGTTCGAGAAGTGACCTCTCCAAACTCTACTGTGAGAAAGCAGGCCATGCATTCGCTGCAGGTACTCGCACAGGTCACTGGAAAAAGTGTCACGGTGATTATGGAGCCACATAAGGAGGTAAGCAGAAATACTTACGGAAAATGAGTTTAAAGTTGTTTACCAGTTTGGATTTGCAAAATGCTTTTCTGAGAACATTTTCCCACAGGAGTGAATTAACTTCTTAGTGCTTTGATAGCATATGTTTGTCACTGGCTGGTTCCATCGTTCTGAAACACACTGTGGCTGGAGTACTATAGAGATTCATACAAGCTGTGCCTGACTGCTTAGCCAGAATTTCTAGTGTCTTCAGGTTGATTTTCTTCCTGAAATTATTGGCTGCTCATCCTACCGCCAATCACACATAGGCTAGGCAAGGTTGATAGTGCATTTTGAACCTCATTTTTGTGTTATTCCCTAAATTTAAGGCATATTGCTATGCCTTTCCCTATCCAGAAAGAGACTATAAAGATCAAAGGTGGTTGAAATAGCTTTTTGCTAGATACTCCTTAAAGCTAGTAGCATTCATTCTCTTGAAAGACTAATGAACATACATAAGACCTAAGGGCCACCACCACATATGAAATGATAGATGTCGTCATAGTTTGGGAAGATACAGAGAAGCCCCCTAATTGATACCTTATTTAGCTGAAGGTGTTTATAGAGGAGAGTGAGAAGTTGGTGTAATGGAAAAAAACTTACATTAATGTTTTTGTTTTGCTGATGTTTTAGGAACTTAAAATATTTTTGTTTCTTGGCTTTAACATGTTAAATGCTTAAGTCTATGAATTTCTTCTTTGTTTTTAACATGTGAAATTACTAAATATCATAGATAATATGTAAAAGTTACAGATATTGAGTTGATTAGCTAACTGGTTGTGAATTAAATTAGTTCAGAGAAATCCTTTTCTTCTTGCTTAGTGATGTGTAAAGATGTACATCTGGAGCCACAATAGCAAATGGGCAGAAACATGCGGCAATGACTAATGATGTCTTAGTGGCCAGGTCTGCAGGGTCATTTGAATAGGCTGCTAATTAAGAAATCTAAATTACATCGTGTAGGTTCTCCAAGACATGGTTCCTCCTAAAAAACATTTACTTAGACATCAACCTGCAAACGCACAGATTGGCCTCATGGAGGGAAACACGTTTTGCACAACCCTGCAACCCCGATTGTTTACAATGGATCTAAATGTTGTGGAACACAAGGTTTTCTACACAGAGGTACTTTATTTTAACGTTGTTATATTTGAACGTAGATACCTAAGTAGTGATGGTGTTAGAACTCTCATTGTTAAAAATACATATTTTCTCTGTGCAATTTAAGCTTTCACCAAAATGTAAGAATTTACCTTTTGAAATGTGAACTGAAGTCAGCCTTTGCCTACAACATAATAGCTCTGAGCTAAGCAGAATATTCTAGTGTGTTTGAAACATATTAAACGAACTTTGGTATTATACTCCTAGTTTAGTAGCCCTAACTTTCATACTTAGGTCTTATTTTGTGCACAGTGTATCTGTTAAATAAATTTTTGTACCACTAAGACGTTGGTATTGTTTGCTAAATCTTTGAGTCCATAACAGTTTGAGTAAAATCAGGTATAAAATAAGCATGTAGATTTAACATAGAGAAACTGTCTAGTTCCTTGGTTTCCTGACTGTCTTGTCCAACTGTAACTTCTGAAGGTCTTTGATACCAACAGTAGTTGTAATTACAAGGCAGGAATGGGGTATAGTTGTCAATGCAGAGGATCCTCTGT
This sequence comes from Pampusana beccarii, assembly GCA_013399365.1. Taxonomy (NCBI): domain Eukaryota; kingdom Metazoa; phylum Chordata; class Aves; order Columbiformes; family Columbidae; genus Pampusana; species Pampusana beccarii. The sequence continues at coordinate 479,861 of VWYH01011107.1, read as the reverse complement.
TTCTTTCCTTAAGACAAAAGCGAAGTGCTGTAGATCAAAGTTGTCTGTAAAGATGAGAGTAATGCATTGGCATTGTGAAGGTCTGAATCTTAATAGTGTTCTTGGATATAGGTGCAATCTGGACAACGTTAACTCACGTAACATTGTTTCAACCTGTTCGGTGTTTTCGAACAAAACCCATATACGTATAGTGAAAATACTGACCCTTGAAGAGGAGAGCTCCGTAGGAGAGAATTGCCCCTCTGGGAAGTGACTCATGAGCATTAGAATTATTGATGACATTTTCAATACATTTTTTCCGTATTAATCTCCTCCTGTTCTTTTCCCTCTTCCCTCAATGTTTTCGGTATTGTCACTGCCATTCAGGAAGCAAGCTTCTCTGCAGACATCTTTTTCTATCATACATCACATTCTTTTTTATACGCTAATTTTGAGTAGAATTTTTGCTTGTTGGTGAAATTTGGAGGTTGGCTAGTGTGTTTGCATAAACTTGGCTCTTTGAGAAAACAACACTCAAAAGGTAACTGATAATACCATTTCAAACATCATTCATGATGCTGTGCTAAAATGATTGCTCGTTTGGTTTTTTTTCCCTAGTTGCTGAATTTGTGTGAGGCTGAAGATACTGCCTTAATGAAACTACCTTGTTACAAAAGTCTTCCATCACTGGTACCTCTTCGGATTGCAGCCTTAAGTATGTAAAACTTCCTAACCAAAATTTGATGTAGATAAGTGTCCTTGTGAGCAACGGGCAGTCTTCTTCCCAAGATCAGCAGAAAACTTGACCGCGTGAAGACTGATGACTGCTCTCTAGAGGTCACAGTTTAATGGAGAATAATGGGAAAATATTGCTGCTTTCTTAATGACTAGGATTTAGTTGCCGAAATGAACCCCAAATATTTTTAGACTAATTGTGTTATATAGCATTAGGAAAACTTTAGAACACTGTTAATAGAATTTCTGTTCTTTTACGGTTTTAGGATGCCTGTGCTTTTGGCAAAGCATGCCATGCTTTAGCTGTCTGTAATTTAAGATGAAATAAAAGAAACTTGAAGAGAAGAAATGTAGAATTAGGTTTTTTCCCCTCTCCTTTGAAATTGAGTTAACAAAGAGAACAAATTTACTTTGATATTTGCAGATGCTCTAGCTGCCTGCAATTACTTGCCTCAGTCGAGAGAGAAAATCATTGCTGCACTTTTCAAGGCACTTAATTCAACAAATAATGAACTGCAGGAGGCAGGAGAAGCATGCATGAGAAAGGTGAGTGTACTCAAAGTGTTGCTTTCAAGGCTGTTTTTCTCTCTACTTTACTTCCTTGTTACAAAGCTTCTTGGGAAAGCTCTCTTCAGGAAATAATGGCTGCTCTGTTCAGTTTTTGTTAGTGACACCAATATAATTACGTTTCTGTCAGATGTGCTTTTTGGGGTTTTGAACTTAGCCATAAAAATTTCTTCTGGTTGAAGTTACGCATTATAAGCTCTTGGACAAGGACCATGGCAAGTCTTTCTGTCTGGCCTTTTGGTCTTTCTGCTTGTCTGTTCTTTGTAAGGATAGCTTCTAAATGAACAGTGTCAGTCCTTCCCAGCAGTTTCACGAATGTGCATGCCTGGCTTTATTGTACAAGTTTTGCTCATGTTTCTTCTTTGTTCCTAAGAGATGTGGTAGAGACCCCATAGTTGGTTTTGGAACAGTAAGCAGCAGAGCAGAGTCAGGCTCTGCATCGTGGTTTGGCAGTTCCCGGAAGGAACAGGACGGGGGCTGTGCTGTCTGAGCTCGGAGTTAGTGTCCTTCCATAGTGCTGCACTGCACTGTCTGCTCTGGGGGTGCGAGGCTAGAGTGTAGAAAGCCAGAAGGGCAGGGAAAAGGATATTCTCTCGTCATGATTTGTTGTCCAGTAGGTATGTCTGATTCCGATTCAGCAAGATTTTAATACCGTTCTTCTGAATATAGAAAGTGATAATAAAAATACTTACAGTTTCTTTGTGATGATGTGCGGCTTGGCTGGCATGTAACAGGGAATATAACTGTAGTGCTACTGGTGGTTTACGTTTGTTTAGGCCGTTGACTGGTCAGAGGTCAGACATTGTCTTTTCATGTCACTTGAGTCATGAAAGGGAATGTACTTATTATTTATGGCTGGTGACAGTACAGCTGGGTTGAGAGGTAAGAGAGAGCAAATAAGGATTGTTCTGACCTATATATATATATATGAAATTTTTCTGATTTTTTTTTTGTTTTCCCGTGATAAACCCATGCCCACAGAGGTTTGGTTATGACAGTAAATATTCTCTTTCACTGCCTGCAGCCAGGTTCTCTTGAGCTTTTATGTTACTTAGGGTGCACACAGATTGTAACACAGAAATCTGCTCTATTGGCTTTGGCCAGATTCACACGCAGTTCTTAATAAAGCAGTGTCTAAGTAGTTTGTCCATAGCTGTGTTTTTAATTTATAGCTGTGGCAGTTCTTCAATCTGTCTGTAATTAACATCTTCTGTTTGATTATTTTATGGAGTATTCTGCTGTGCGTTAGAAATACTTAAATGCTTCCCAAATCCATCTTGTCACTGTATCTATTTCAAGCAATAAATATTGTTTAAGCTATTGCATTCAGAAAGAACAAAATAAAAGGAAAATCAAGTCAGCAGAATTTATTTTAAGAATAAAAGGGACTTGCACAAAAGTCGTTCCCCTCTCCATCTGTATCTTAATCCTGTGCTTTCTTGCAGTTCTTGGAAGGAGCTACCATAGAAGTTGACCAAATTCATACACACATGAGACCATTGCTTATGATGTTGGGAGACTATCGAAGTCTGACACTGAATGTTGTGAATCGTCTCACATCTGTCACTAGACTTTTTCCAAACTCTTTCAATGATAAATTCTGTGATCAGATGATGGTAAGCCGATTCGAGTTTTCTTTAGCTCTTCCAGAAGGAATTTTCTTTTAGCTAACATTTGTATTGTTGAAAAGTTGAAGAACAACTCAGTAGTGACTCAATGTATATATTGGAAGTAAAAGATTTTTGCTTCAAAATGAATAAGAAAAACAAAAGCTTTAAACATTTTGAGGTAATTTCTAGAGAGCTATTAAACCAGAAGGTTCAGAGACGTTCTTTTGTAGAGAAGACATACCTAGTTACGCTAAGGTCTGCTTGGACAAATTTCTCTTTAAGCAAGATGCCAACAGCATAATATACTAAGGAAACCCTTGAAAATACAGGATGTTTCAAAAAGATGGACCCAATTTGAAATCACTATATCTCTGCAACCACCAGGTGCCAGCGAATGAAACTCTTACAGTCGGTACAGCAGGTGGAGGGAACATAGAGCATTTATTGAATCATTTTGGAACACCCACTACTTCCTAGTGGGCTAAGTCTGTTTTGGTTTTTTTCTGCATTTATAAAATGGGTGGAAGGTATCGCCCTTATTTGCAGTTTTTAAACAGTGTATATGAATTCTTTAGCCTTTTGCAATGGATATTTAAATATTAAAATGCATACGTATCAAGCAAATCACTACACAAGTAGAAGCTTATCAGACTTCAGATTCTTGTGCCTTTTAATGTATGTAGGGTTATAACCCCTGCTTTCTTGAATATGGAGAGGACTTTTAGCAACAGTAAACTCTTCACTCTGAGGGAATGAAAATAACTAATCATTTTTCCCTTTGTTTCCTTCATACAATAATTTCTGCCTCTACTTTTCTTGTAGCATATGCTGTCATTTGCTAAAATGGAACAGTGTAATTAGAAGAGTAACACTAATTATCCTCTCTTTATAGCAACACCTTCGTAAATGGATGGAAGTTGTAGTTATTACACACAAAGGTGGACAACGGAGCGATGGAAATGTAAGTTAATGGATGCTTTTATGCAGGAAGACAAGAAATAAATAGTATTAATTCTTTGGGATTACAGAACTCATTCAGTTGTAAATGTTGCCGTAACTGATTATGCACTCTGATGTTTTGTTACAAGCTAATGAACTTACATGTATATTGAATATTTGTTACAAATCTTAGTAAGAGAAGCTTCTTATCTGCTGACAACGGTTACTTTAAAGCCTCTGCTGTACCCGTTAGTATGGGAATAGCTCATTGATTTTATTTTTCTTCCCCAGGATTTTCTACTTAGAAATCCCTTCTTCATTGGAGTGGCTGATGAGCTCAGCAGCATAATCCCTCTTTTTTAATGAATATGTTTGATGTTCATAACATAACGTAGTCTTTTGAAAATTATACAGAATAGTAATATAATCCCAGTTAATTTGAAATACAATTTATGAAAAACAAGGTCAATGTTTAGCAGTTGAGATCACATTAATATCTCTCTCCCATCCAAACTAACGGCCTCTATGTTGAACTGTGGAAAGCTTATCAGTTTTCTTATAAATGGGAAATTGCGCAGCATAATGACTGCGCTGTGTGCTCTCAGCAATACGGCACTGAAGGGAATTCCTGCTTCAGTGTTGTTTCGTGTAGATTACCAGAAATCCAGTAATTCTATTAAGATTTTATTAATAACTTACATTAAGTGTTGAGTTTTATTATTGCAACTAGGAAAAAAAATGGGGGGAATTTAATTAATTTCTTTGTTTTTCAAATTAGAATGAAATTAGATTGGGTTCTTATTTCCCTCAAAACACGGAAAGGGCTTAATGGCTTTTCATTACTCTTTCCTGTCATTGCAAAGAGAGCTTTTAAATCTGAATTTAGTCACTGCTTTCTGTTTCACGTAGATGTTCTTTAATGCAGTAGAATTCGTTTCATATGTTTCAACTTCAAACCTGTTCAGTTAAACACATTTTATTCAAGTCAGAGTAGTTCTAAGGCCTTCATCTTCTTCTTTTGGGATTAACTTTTCCTCAGTTGTGATGGTTACAGATCATCTTTTTACAACAATATTCTGTTAAACCACAGTGTATCACCTCTAAAATGGATTTTTGTTGTCTTTAAATCACATTTAATTGTGAATTCTTCTGCTTTTAATGTTTTCTGTTGATGTTTTCTATGTAGTTGTGTGTTTAGTCTCCTAAACCTGTAATTTTTTTTCTTTAGTATCGTTTTAAAACCTACATAGTCTGAGACACCAGACACTTGAGAAAGAATCTAGTATCACATCTTGAGGGGGGAGCGAAATCTGTGGAAACATTTTCAGATAGAATTGCGTGACTGCAAAGCTCATTGAAATATTACTTTGTCTCCCCTGTTGTTGCTCTAAAGTTTCTTTAAAAAGAAAAACTCCAGGAGACAGAAAGAGGGCACCAAGTTGTGGTCAGAGTGACTGTAGCTGCCCTTTCACTTACTCTGATTTCTTCTGGTCCATAGCGAGATTCCAAAATCTGAGATACTCACTGAAAAACGATGTTGGGGAGTGTTATTAGGGTAGGATGCATCATTCCAATTGAGTGAGTGGTTAGATCTGGGAGATAGTAAATTAACAACTATTGTGAAGATCCATATCTTTGTTCACCTAAATAATTTTATGATGGTCCTACTGTGTTCCTGAACTGCGACTTGGCTGTTTAGATAAATGAGCAAATTAAACCATAACATATTAAGTAGCGCTTAAGATCTAATTCATTGGCCCAATGAGCATTTAAATCCTTTTTTCCTCTCTTCCTTGCCTCCCCAAGGAAAGGTGTAGTTTTTTTAGGTCATATCCAGTAATTGAAAAAACAAGTTTTGCATAGAGGTTGCCTCCAACTGTCCCTCTTGAGAACGGTCGCACCCCGGTGGAGATTCTGCATTACAGAGTATGAGAAGGACTTTATAGCTTGGTGGTTCAAGTGTTCAAAGTGGTTTCATAATGGATGCTGGACAAATTTGCCTTTGAAGATGCTAAAATATTGTTTCTCCTGACTTAATAATCTCTAATATCTTTTTATTCAGTACAAATATTTGAGAAGCTCTGTCTGAACAATGCAGAGGTAGAAAAAAGGATGCTTTTCATCCTAATTCTTAGGAGAGCAATTCAGAGCACGGGAGATACGCGTCGTCTCCATTCTCTCAGTTGGACATGAGAAAACAACCCTACTGAAGTCACTTTCTGACTGCAACCTGAAGAACAGCATAGACTGATTTGTTCACTGATATTTTTGTGGGCTTTTTCTTTTCATACTGTGACTTCTGTTTTGGTTCAGCCTGCCGCGGAAGGGGTAGAGGTGAGACATTCAGTGGAGGCACCAGGAAGTTCTTTGTCGTTGTGGTTTTTTTTGTTTGTTTGTTTTTTCCTTTCTTTTAAACTGTGGTTTGTTAGTTTATCGTTGTGTTTTGGGCAGAGTGCATTGTGCCTTTGAGTGCAGTGCTGTGAAGCGTCTCCTGTTTGTCTGTGGCAGAGCTGGTTTGATAACGTTGCTGTTAAGGATGTTAAGCATGTTTGTACTAGGAAGAGCGGGATTTTTAGTTTCTGTGAAGGCGTAAGGGCTTTCAGAAGATTTTATACGTGTTCTCAGTCCTGCGCTTCAATCCATGAGAGCAGTCTTGGGGGGGTCGGTCTAGGCAGGGCTTGTTAACGGAGTGGGGCCTTTTACTCAGTGTTTAAATTCAGTTGAGGAGATCCAGTGCACTTGATAATATTCTTTTGTATACTTAATACTAGAAAATGGTTTTAGAAGGATGGTGAGGGTGGATGTTTTGTGCTGTTTTTTCATTTCCCTTTTCTTACTGAAGGAAATCCGCACTCCAGTCAACTGAAATATGGTTCCCACTTAAATTACACAAGAATTTAATATCTTGTGGTAGAACAGACCTGACTTTTCTTTGAAGTAATCAGCTGTTTGCGAGATATACCGAACAGTGCTGTCTGTCCTCGTATCCAGTCTGGGGCTGTGGGGTGTACAGGAGAAATTGTTTAGAAATTAATTAGAAAGGCTTTTTAATGCATGAGCTGCTTGGTGTAATGCAGTGAGTGCTCTGTAACTCTCCTGTCACCAGTATCATTACACAGGGTTTAGCTCTTGTCTGTAAATCACCACTCTACTGACAAAATAAAATCAAACCATGCTGTTTACAAGGGGGGAAAGGCAGACTTCCACAAGATAAATTTTCTACGTATGGTAAGTAGATACTGTGTGTATATTAAGCCTTCTCATTTGGTTGCTGGCTATACTAATGTAGAGAGGAAAAAAATGGTAGGATGTGTGATACTGGTTTTATACATTTAGCTGGTAGTACTAATTTAATCGTGTTTCTTTTTATCTATAGGAAATGAAGATTTGTTCAGCAATTATAAATTTATTCCATCTGATCCCAGCTGCCCCTCAGACTTTGGTGAAACCTCTGCTGGAAGTTGTTATGAAAACAGAACGAGCGATGTTAATTGAGGTAAAAGTGGAAGTTAACGTTGCTGATATTTTTGCTTTATAGTATTTGTAAACGTTAGTATATAATAATTATAATATTTTAAACAAGATGTGGGAACATTTGGTATAATAAATATGCTCTTCAAGCCTTTTGGGAGGTGTTAACATTTGTCTTAGACTCTTAAAAGTGAAGTTTTGAGATTGTCAATAAATCCTCACCATAGAAGTTCTGAACATTTTGTATCTGCATAAATGCCAAGTCAAATGTATTTTCCTGAGTGCCAGTAAATTAGTAGAAAATACTCTGAACTCTGCATTTTTAATCTAAGCTTTATGAATCTTTCAGGCTGGCAGCCCATTCAGGGAACCACTGATAAAATTTCTGACGCGTCATCCATCCCAGACTGTGGAGCTGTTCATGATGGAAGCCACTTTAAATGATCCACAGTGGAGCAGAATGTTTATGGTAAGCGGTGTGGGGAGGGGAGCTGAAAAAAGCTCTCATCTTCACAAATCTGATGAATGAAAAGTTCTTAATCTTTTCCATATTTTTTTCCATGTATGACCTTGTAGTCCTTAATCATGGTCTTACTCTGACTGTAGGGTGCCTTTTCTCCCTTCTATATTTGCTTGTTCTGAGCTGTTGATTTTATACCTTTCCTGATCATGTAGGATTATTACTGAAGTTGTAGAGGTTATTTTTATATATGTGAGATATAACCTCTGCAACTTCAGTAAGGACTATAAAAGCTCAGGATGATATAGGCTTTCGGTATTTTTGCTTTTAAAGGTTGTTGTTAAAATTATCTCTTCCCCTTTTTCAGAGTTTCTTAAAACATAAAGATGCCAAACCCCTACGAGATGTCCTGGCAGCCAATCCGAACCGATTTATCACTCTGCTGTTACCGGTTGGTACCCAAGCGGCTGTTAGACCTGGTTCTCCAAGCACTACCACAATGCGTCTTGACCTTCAGTTTCAGGCTATTAAGGTACTAATTTATTCTTGTTTGTCTCTGTACTAAGTAGTTAAAAACTCTTTAGCTACAGGCCTGTTTCATACAGACTTTCAGGTGTGTGTGCATGTAGTACAGCCCGTACAAAAACACTTGTAAAAATTTAAAGAGGAAAGGAAATTAGACTCAAATGAACTATACTTTTTTTAATTGAGTAAGATATAAGAGGAAAACATGGCAACAGATACTTCTTTTTAATTCCTTTTAAAATTGATCTAAACTAGGTTTTATTTGACCTTTTTAAAAAATATTTTAGAAACCTTAATTGACCTGTGCTTTTATATTATTGTTTCTGCTGACAGACCTGTTGCATGTTGACTGTGCATTCGTCTTGTTTTGCTTTTGACAGATCATAAGTATTATTGTTAAGAATGATGAATGCTGGTTGGCAAATCAACACTCCTTGGTGAATCAGCTGAAACGTGTGTGGGTGAGCGAAGCCTTTCAAGAGAGGCACCGTAAGGAGAATATGGCTGCGACAAATTGGAAGGAACCTAAGCTATTAGCTTATTGCTTACTGAATTACTGCAAGTACGTAAAAACATTGATTTTCTATGGCTTGTGTACTTTTTTCTTCTTTTTTAAAAAAATTTTGAAAATAATTGTAAAGGTATACAGAGATGCTAAAAAGAGTTTGGAGTTATTGAAGAGGAAGTTTAATGTATATCATAATGCTACCATTAGCTCTAAAGCCATGCCTGCTCTTGGTTCTCTGCTCATTTAAAACCAAGATTAGTTTCTTTACCAGTTCTTCAGCATAGTAGTTTGGTTGGTTATTTTTTCACAGAAGCTTTTTATTTTTTGTGTTTTTACAGGAGGAATTATGGTGACATAGAGTTGCTCTTCCAGTTGCTTCGGGCTTTTACGGGTCGATTTCTCTGCAATATGACTTTCTTAAAGGAATACATGGAAGAGGAGATTCCCAAAAACTACAGTATTCCCCAAAAGCGGGCTTTGTTCTTCCGGTTTGTAGACTTCAACGACCCAAACTTCGGAGATGAGCTCAAAGCCAAGGTAACTAAAGCAATTAAATCAAAGGAGCCTGATATTTAGGTTTAATTTTCTTCTTGGGAACTAGGGCAACAAAACTCGCTTACTTAAATGTCAACAAGTTTGATAATTGGCAGAGCCATTTAGGTGAAAATATCACACCCGAAGAACAGCGATAATAAATAGAGACAGCAATTCATCTTGCTTTCAGTGCTCGCTACTTTAGTTTGCACTTTCTAAGAATCTTTGCCCTTAAAGGGGGAAAGAAGAGAAAAAAATAAATAAAAAAAATCTATGTGTATCTATTTCTTAAGGTTTTAGTTATAGCTTCCTTTTGTGCTGCAGTGAGTGTTTCTAATGTGCAGGTTTCATGTGAAATTACTTGCATGTTGACTGCCTTTAGAAGGATCCGGTAGTTGAGTATAACTGAGGTTTTGTTTCTATTCTGTAGGTGCTGCAACACATCCTGAATCCTGCTTTCTTGTACAGTTTTGAAAAGGGAGAAGGTGAACAGCTGTTGGGACCCCCAAACCCAGAGGGAGATAATCCAGAAAGCATCACTAGCGTTTTTATAACAAAGGTGACAACCCTTGTTTATATCAACATGTTTGAAAATTAAAAAGTTGTTCCTCTCATTGGCTTTTTAATCCTGATTTGAATTTGTCATGCTGTTTCTAAATACTGTGATCACTTGTATCAAATCTATCGTAACTTGAACTGTTGTGAGATGCATTGGCCAGGATTGGACTGCAGATTTCAGTTTATGATATCTCTTTGACTTGAATGTCTGTCTTTGGGATACAGCCGTATACGGCCCATTTCTAGCCTAAGCAAAGCTGACCATGACGAAACACTGATATCTTTATAATTCACTTCAGTTTCATTGAACCAGTTTGCAGTTAAAAAATAGATATTGATGCTGAGGGTTGGGTTTTTAATTTTTTTTTTTTTTAGTAGCTTTAGAAGTTCCCAAATGTGCATATTATTTAAAATATCTCACGTCAATAGGTTGTTTTTTGGGTGTTAAACTGAATAAAAAATGTGGTTTTAGTTAATAGTTTTCTTAAAATACAGGCAAAAAGGAAAAAAAAATAGGAATTTGCATTTATAGATAATAAAGTTGTGTTTTCCTGTTTTATTTTTCTCATCTTCTCCTCTTTGACCATCACTGGGACTAGGTACTTGATCCAGAAAAACAGGCGGATATGCTGGATTCTCTCAGGATCTATCTCTTGCAGTTTGCCACACTTCTGGTGGAGCATGCTCCACATCACATTCATGACAACAACAAGAACCGGAACAGCAAACTGCGACGCTTAATGACATTTGCCTGGCCTTGCCTCTTGTCCAAGGCGTGTGTGGACCCAGCGTGCAAATACAGCGGACATTTGCTTTTGGCACATATCATTGCAAAGTTTGCCATCCATAAGAAAATAGTTCTGCAGGTATTGACTCTGAGCTTGTATTCGCACATTTAAGGGATGTTGATAAGTTCTGTGGTGTGCTTTTATTTTAAAATGCAGAGTGGAGGGTGAACAGTAGTTTTGGAGACTTAGTACACAAGTAACAGTTAAATTCATATGCAACAAATAAATACAGAAGCAGGAAGCCAAATATTAATTTATTTGGGGATAGGAGAGTACAGAAAGAAGTTTGAAGATAAGTGAAAACAGAGAAGGGTGATGGGACAATTAAAAGTCCTTGGCTGGATTAACAAAATCGATAATGTTTCTTCATTTAAAAGAGACAGACATTTCAGTTGAGACAGAATGTGGGAACCAAAGGAAGACTTCAAATTGGACAGTGGAGAGGGAGGAAGAAAAAGGGAATGTAAGGCAGACAAGTATAAGCTGTAGACTTCTGATGATGAAGTATCATCATATAGTTATCAAATTATGGGCCTTTAGGAAAAAAATTGTTTAGAAAGCGTATGTTGTACTTGCTCTATAAATACTTTATTTCTGCAAATGTGTGTAGTATTCATGTTGATCAGAAGCTGTGCTGTTTAGGTTTTTCACAGTCTTCTAAAAGCTCATGCGATGGAGGCCCGTGCTATTGTCAGGCAAGCGATGGCTATCCTGACTCCAGCCGTGCCTGCTCGCATGGAGGATGGACATCAGATGCTGACTCACTGGACACGAAAAATCATTGTGGAAGAGGGCCACACGGTTCCCCAGCTGGTACATATTTTGCACCTGATAGTACAACATTTCAAGGTACTTGTACCAAGTATTCTGGTAGTCACCGTATCTCAGATAAATAAAAATTAAATAAATTAAATAGTAAACCACTAATTAAGCTTTATTGCAATTGAAGTTAGAGCTTAGAATGTTAGGTGAAAGTCTGCAGGATTAATTCACTGCTGAGCTGTGAAGATTCTTTAAGAGTTGTTTAAAAAAAGTGCAGAACCGTATTCTTTTCCTTCCTCCTGTAGTCCTTGTTTGTTTGACTTTATATGTTCTGTGGCTTAACCAGGTAACTGTTTCCTCCAGCTAATGTATGCTGGGAGACACTGAACAAATGGGGGAATGCTACACAGTGTCAGTATAGGAGTGTTTTTGAAAATGCTTATTAAAATATGATCCAGAGTGACAGCTAGCTGATGAGCTTTTAAGTCACTTTTCAGGAATTGGGGCCTCACTGTTTTTTGAAAAAAAAAATCTGTTCAAATGTGAGTTGTATCTTTCTAAAAGGATCAGCAAAAAGCTAGAATTGTTGTTCCTTGAGAAAAATTATGTATCTTTAGAAAAAAAAATAGTCTTAATGCGGGTACATGCAATGAGTAGTCCCCACTGAAAATTTTAGCCAAAATTTTATTTTCAAAGCACTTTTCTGGATTGAAAAATTTGAACATGTTGAGGTTGAACAAACTTATGGATTAAAGACTGTTTTACCATTTTATTTTGTCGGTAGTTTTTCTGTAGAATTCTGTTGGTTAATGGCCTAACATGACTGTGAAACCATCTTTTCAGGTTTATTATCCTGTGAGACATCACTTGGTTCAGCACATGGTTAGTGCCATGCAGAGACTGGGCTTCACTCCCAGTGTTACCATAGAGCAAAGAAAACTAGCAGTGGATCTTGCTGAAGTGGTTATTAAATGGGAATTGCAAAGAATTAAAGACCAGCAGGTAGGAAGTCTAAACAAACTGGTAAAGATTGAGCTGTGTTACAGTTAAATGCTTTTTTAACGTGCACGTCACTGGTATTTCAGCCAGATTCGGATATGGACTCCAGTGCAAGTGGAGATGGACCAAGTTCTGCCTCATCTGCTGTTAAAAGAGGATTGTCTGTTGATTCTGGCCAAGAAGTAAAACGATTCAGGACAGCTACAGGAGCAATAAGTGCTGTAAGAAAAATTCAGATTTTGTTCATAGACTCTGAAATTATAACCTGTAATTTAGTTTACTTTTTTTTTTTTCCCCACATAACTCAAAACTCTCTGAATTAAAGGTTATACTTCTAGAAAACGTTTTAAATCTGTTCTTGTTGTTATCCTTCTTCAATGTCGTTTATGGATTTTGTGTTTTGTATACGTGCAGGTATTTGGGCGCAGCCAGTCCTTGCCAGGAGCTGATGCGCTTCTTTCCAAGCCGATTGATAAACAGCACACAGATACAGTTGTGAATTTCCTGATTAGAATCGCTTGCCAGGTAGTATATTTATTCTGATAAGCAAGTACCAATGCGGCATTAGGAGCCAAAACCATAACCCCCTCTTTCTATAGGAGTCCTTTTGTGCTTGGATTATTCTAGTATTTGTGGATTTTCTTTTGCTGAAAGATTAGAAACTTCAGTGCAAAATTGTACGAAAAGTAAAGTGTTTTAAGGAGGAAAGAAACGGAATTTGATACTCAGTTTCTGCAGGTTTTCATTTCACAAATGATAGATATTATACGTGAGAGGTGTGCTTTAGCTTCTTATTGTTGGCATTGTTTGTTTATAGCATGATGCAGGGAGCGCGCACTTAGAAAGACTTAAAGTTCCCGTAAGTTTTTTTTCTTAATTCATTTATGTATTTGCCTGATGCTGCAAAGTATGCTTCTTTATTGGCCAGATTTCACAGCAAGAATATTTTACCCCAAAACTGAAGAATATTTAGAGTTTCATAGGGAAAGACTATTTCAATTGCGTATCTAAGGATAACGATTGTAATTGAATTTTCAAGATCAAATACATGGAATTACTTCTTTTCGTGCAGCATGTAGCTTTTCACCAAGTTTAGTTAAGAATTAACTTCTCCAGAGTGGGGAATATTAGGTGGGTGTAGTTCAAAGCTGAAACTTTTAATGACTTGTGCAGCAGACTCAGCTGGTAAGTAACATAGGGTTTTATACACCACAGTCCATTGCATGGAATAGATGTGAATTGAGTAAAGATTTATGTATGATTATGGATACCTTGCAAACAGAAAAGGTGGTGAGTGTTGTAGTAATAACCTATAGGTTTACAGTTCTTTTAATATACCTTTGATGGGTGATTTGGGGTAATTAGCTAGCAGTTTAGACACCAGTTTTGGTATTTACTATTAGTTGTCAGCTTTTTGTGCAGTTAAATGCCCTGTGACCATACTGATAAAACTACTTAAGCTCATCCATTTCAGAAATAAGAAATTATGTGCTTGCCTGGAATGCGTAATAAATTAATGAGTTGGTTACAAAAGGGTGTCATTTTGTTAACTCTGATTAATTGCTAGGTAAATGACAACTCAAACACTGCTGGTTCTCCGGGGGAATTACTGTCTCGTCGCTGTGTCAACCTTCTGAAAACAGCTTTACGACCAGACATGTGGCCAAAATCGGAACTGAAGTTGCAGTGGTTTGATAAGCTGCTAGTGACTGTGGTAGGTACCATTCTAGTCCTGTGGGTCTTTAGGTTTCTCTATCACATGTTTCGTTGAATAGTTACATTAACTGGCTACTGGTTTTTACCAGTATTTTCTTCTTTGTAGTAAAGTACATAAGGAGTTAGGTATGTGAATTGCATCAGTGGTTATGATTTGTATAGCTGCAGTACTTAGAAATATTAAAATAGACTTAGGAGCTGGCGGAGTATCTTCCTGTATTATGTTGATTTTGAAATAGGTTGTTGGAATGTAAATTTTGTGCTATGTGGCATCAGTTATTCAGGAGGTTCAGGAAAAAGGAAAGTGCTTCTGCAGCAAACAAACTAACAATCTTAATGGCAATTTTGTAGGTTTAAAATAATATGTCTAGGAATATTTTATTTCCTGTTGTGTTTTGTTTTTTTTTTTCCTAGTTCCAAATATCCCCTTTTCTTACCTTTAAGTGTAACTTATAGCAGAATGTGCTGGTTTAGATCTTCACTGAAGGCCTGTCTCTGAAAGATGCTGACAAACAGATAAGGCATTATCATCTGTAGAAAGCATTTAGAATCAGTGAGGTTGTGGGCAACTTTCAAAACTGAGGACCACAAAAAACATCACAAGGAACATACTGTAAATGCTTAAGTAACGTTTTTATGGGCAAAGATTTCATAGCACCTGGTATGTTGCTGGTTTATATTGCATGACATCCAAGAGATTGATGTGAAACTTCACTAGTGTAGAAACCTCAGCTTTATTACAGGTTGTCAACAGGTTTGTTCTGAACTTGCTGATTTGCGTCATACTTGCGTGGTTTCCCCCACTCGATGCGTTTTTGTGTGTGTTCTCTTCAGGAACAACCCAATCAGGCCAACTTTGCCAACATCTGCACTGGCTTAGAGGTCCTGAGTTTCCTGTTGACTGTCCTGCAGCCCCCTGCTGTCCTCAGCAGCTTCAAACCCCTGCAGCGCGGCGTGGCCGCTTGTATGACCTGTGGCAACACCAAGGTTTTGAGAGCAGTACACAGTTTGCTTTCTCGCTTGATGGGGATTTTTCCTACAGAACCAAGTATGTGGTATTTTCTTCCTCCTTTTATCCTTTATTGCTGCATAACTTAAGTGATTAAGGGCAGGGTGAAGACACTCTATGGAATGTGCTAATATTCTGTTTTATGATTCCTGCATTTAATGGTCCATTTTAGCTTGCACTTTGAACCTCTGTTTAAAAAAAGAAAAGCTGATCTAAGTAATCATGTGGAATACATCATTATCCGTTGACATAAAAACTTAATAACCTGTGGCTGTCGTAACTTTAGTTCAAGAAATGCATGCTATAAATTTAATGTATTTTTGCAATTATCATTTTTCAGCTTAAGAAGTGCAATTTTTTTGAGTTGTTGAGCTTTTCTGTTTTGCTAAAACAAGGAAGGGAGAGTGTAAAAAAGAAAGAGAATGGGTAATGTGCTATGTCTTAATATAAACTAATCTAGATAATCTTTATTAAAAAAATCAGTTATGTAGGACTTCTCATCCATATGAATTATTTAAAGGTAGTGGTACACTATTATAGAAAACATATTGGTTGTATAATAAAGAGGTTTATATAAATGAAAGATCTCTCATGTTACCTTGGTTTATTAGCAAGATAAAGTTCCGATGATGGTGTAGATGAGTGGATGTTCCCAGTGTGACTGTGCCTTCCTCTGTGCCTGATGTTACCAGAATTAAACACAGCTCTCCAAACTCTGCAGGTACCTCGAGTGTCGCTTCAAAGTACGAAGAGCTGGAGTGCCTTTATGCTGCAGTTGGAAAGGTTATTTATGAAGGACTTACTAATTATGAAAAGGCCACCAACGCTAACCCTTCCCAGCTCTTCGGTAAGCTTCACGTCTGTAGCAGCCATTGCACAGTGCCCGTTAATGAGTGTGATCTTTGTCACGAGCTTTTATTTTCTGTAAGGAAATTGAAATCGGATGTCGTGCAGAGGAGGCTGTGGGAAGCATTTGGAACTGACTTGAGAGACTGGCTTGGGATGTCTGTTCTCTGGAAAGAGACGGACGGGGGGCTCATTCCATTCTGTCTCTTCCTGGCAGCAGCCTTGGGAGCAATTATTGGAAGTGGGGAGCTGCAGCTGTGCTAGATGGAAGCCTCTTATATTCAAAGTGCATAGGAAAAAAATGCAGCATTCAGATCAACCAAAATACAGAGTAAAAGTTACTGGAAACTTGTTACATGGAAAAACCAAAATCCTGTGGGTACTACTCTGAGGGATAATAGAGTATTTCAAAGGATACGTGCAAACATTCTTAGGTGTTATTGCCTTATACTTTATTTTTCAGTTGTCTTTAAAGCCACATTTATCAACTGATTTAGATAGTGTAGGAAGACTTATGTATTTATAAATCTTGAATTCTCAGCAAGTAGAAATTACGAAAATACTATTTTTTCTTGACTGAGCAAATCTGAATTTTTAGCATGTACCATTCAGAAGACCTGAAATTTTATTTTCTTGTTCTTTGTACTTAATTAGCTGGTAGGGAGCTCAGCTACATACTACAAAGATATATTGGAATAATACTGTTTGGCCCAGAAGTGGTTGTGTTGGTAAATTGTTGAAATTGCACCATTTTGGAAAACTTGTTGATTTAAATGGCAAATGACCTTCACTGTTCTACTCTTTGATCTGTGCAGGTAGTTGCAATTTCGCTTTGGGAATTGCCTATTTCTCAGATGTCAGGCTGTGCCTTACAACAAACTAACCAAGAAAGATGTTTCTTACACTGTGTGCAGAGTCTCACTTAAAAGCATCACTACAATCTCACCGTCAGGTGGTGCATAACTTATTAAATCTGTGCTTGAGAGGCTGAGCTGTGTGTGCCAAATTCTGTGCACATCTGAGCAGGAAAAGAAAGAAACCATTCAATGCACAAAGTGCACTTCTGTAAATATTGTTGGAAGCTCCTCTTGAACGATGAAGTTGCAGTAAGGAGAAGAATAGCTGTAGGTTTTGTAGAGGGTATAATTTGACTGGATGTTTGTACTTTTTAAACAGAGTTAGGTATTTTAAAACATAGATGTTGTTAAAACTGGTTTGCATGGATATGGATAAGCTTATATTAAGATGAGTGTTGTCAACAACCATGTAATTTGAAGAGAGTGTGGTCTCGTAGGCATCGTGCATTCATAAACTGCCAAAAGTACCTGTTTCAATAGTGTTAACTTTTTTACCCCACAGTAGCTGATTTATGAAACTTTATAAAGTTTCTAGATTAGAAAACCAAGATTGTGTAACTTTTAGGGTTTTTTTTTAATTTTTAATTACTAAACCCAATCCTAGTAATGTAAATGTTTTGCTAGTTTTAGCCACTAAAACAAGGATTCAACATTAGGAGTTAGTTTCATTTTGCCTCTTTAACTATTTGTTATTGTTGTAAGGCCTTGGAGCAATATCTGAAGTTTTACTTAAGTATTGTTTTTTATCTCCAGGTACTTTAATGATTCTGAAGTCTGCGTGCAGTAACAATCCCAGCTACATTGACAGGCTGATTTCAGTTTTTATGCGATCTCTGCAGAAGATGGTCAGGGAACACTTAAACCCACAGGCTACAGCAGGAACAGCAGAAGCAAATACAGGTATTGCGTTAGTAGTTGAAGGTGGTGTAAAGTGTTACAGTCTATTCATCCTAAAGGGATTCAAATGATTTTGTAGAGTTTTGTATGCATTATTACATGTTGAAAAATACTTCAGTGTTAGTGAGAAATATTACTGAAGTATTGATGGATAAAAATGCACTTTGAGTTCTGGTTACCTGCTTGATACGTACATTTCCATGTTAACCCCAAAAAATCAGAAAATGCTTAGTGAATATTTTTTGAGCTACAGCATATATACTGAAATTCTTCAAGAGTTTGTAATGTTGAGGGGAGAGGAGCTGATTTTTCTTGGTTGTTCTGTGCCTTCACTTTTTTTTATTCCTTCCTATTTGTTAATACTGGAACAGCTGTTTGTGAAATTACCTCGATGCTTTTGTTTTTATGTCTGTACGATTCTCTCTGTAACCAAAGGAACCGGGTCATGAGTCATTGCAAAAATCTGAGATATTCTTTTAGAAAAAAAATCCAGTGTTAGTAAAGACCGCTGTAATTTATTAATGACTAAGCTACTGAAGAAAATAGTCTGAAAGAATTGCTGCTGTTAGATTCCGAGCTCATATTTTAATTAGGCAAATGAGAACCTTGGAAATTTTATTAACGCTGAGAAAGAATTGGAAAATTATTCAACTTGACAGATAAGCAAGTCAGGAAATTATCAGAACAGAATAGGTGTGCTGCATCATACAGTATTTCTTTCACAAGTTTAATTGCAGCTTTTCAGTACTGGGATTTCATAATATCTCTTACCCAAGATTTACTGAAATGAAAGCCCACAGGCTTGCCTTTAGGATTTCAAATGGATTTAGGTTTTTTGGAATTAGTCTATTTATTTAGGAATGGGAAGTAGTAACTCTGAAACTGTTGTTTCTAGATGTATATTTCCAGGTAAGAGGTATTGTGAGTGACCATCCCTGGGTGTAGTTAAAAGGTGCGGAGCTGTGGGGCTTAGGGACATGGTTTAGTGCTGGACTTGGCAGTGCTGGGTTAACGGTTGGGCTTGATGGTCTTAAAGGTCTTTTCCAACCTAAATGATTCTGTGATTGTTGTAGCTGTTTCTAGGTTACAGTAGCTTATCTTGAAAAATTTCTTTACTAGGCATTTTATAGGCATATGTAGAATCCTAATCTTTCTTCTGCATCCATAGCAGGTACAAGTGAACTGGTAATGCTGAGCCTGGATCTCGTGAAAACTCGCCTGGCTGTGATGAGCATGGAAATGAGGAAAAATTTTATACAAGCTATTCTAACATCTCTCATTGAAAAATCAACGGATGCCAAAATTCTTCGTGCAGTGGTAAAAATAGTGGAAGAGTGGGTGAAAAACAATTCCCCAATGGCAGCTAATCAGGTAAATTGAGAAGACAAAATCATTATTGCACTCAAATACTAAATAAATGTAAACCACTGTTACAATTCATTGTTTTTTGACAGTGAGGTTTCTAAGAATCTGTTATATATGTTTAGATGCCCTTGATGAGGTTTGGAATATTTTGCATTCCCTGTGAAGGTAACTGGAGGTGCTTAGTGGTTTTTAGGCTTATATTAAATGTTTGATCTCAAATGCTGTTTTGCTGAGATCTTGTTTTGAACTACAAATTTTAAAATACATTTCACATTAACTTGGATAGAGAGATTCTTCAGGAAGAAGATGGCTAATGCTTGTTTATATTGTGTTATTCTTGGAACATTTTGTGGTCTCAATTTGCCATGTTTTCTGTTGAGTACTTGTCAACATAGAGCTCTATAAAAAGACCTTATCTTTTTAAAGTGTCTGTTAGATTTTTTGTAATCTACAACTTAAACCTGTTTTTAGTCATGATTTTAAAATTCTCTAGCTCATGTTAGAAGGATAAATGCTTGAGTTATTTTTGTTTTCGAGAACTACGACCCCTTCTACCAAGCTATTTTTCAGTACTTGAGAAGCAAAGGAGTGATATAAAGGAAGGCTGAGGTGGACTTTGGATGTGCCAGTTCTCTGCATATTTTAAAATGAATTGACAAAATTAATCATGTCTTCTTTTAACACAGACACCTACTCTCCGGGAGAAGTCCATTTTACTAGTGAAAATGATGACTTACATTGAAAAGCGTTTTCCAGAAGACCTTGAATTAAATGCCCAGTTCTTAGACCTTGTTAACTATGTCTATAGGTAATTATGGCAATTAATCATTTATTGCAGCTTATTGGTTCATAGTTTGTATCATATATGACCTTTGTAACATGCCATCAATCTTTTTAGGTCTGAACTCAGTGTTTGTGGTATTTTTGGAAGACAATTTGAAGACAGAAGTCCCTTAGAAGGGATTTTGGTTTTGGCTCCGCTAAAGTATCTCCACAGCACCAGCCTCTTCCTTTTCCGAGATACCAGGGCATCCTTGTAGCTGGTTATATCCTAAATGCTGTGGCGACAGCTGAAATCTGACCGTCTTTTGACATCTGTAGGGTATTAAGACTTCTTTTTTTAAAACTTAGTGTAAATTATACTTTCAGGAGACTTTGCTAGCTGAACTGGCAGTTTTTTTACCTGTGCAAAGCCCTCGTATGGACATGGTGGTCAGCAGTTTTTATCAATGAATGTCATTTGGCATTTCAAACAGGATACAGATGCGGCCGAATTTGTTTCACGATTATGATAAGATTTTATCCTGAAGGAGTTTTTTACACTAGTTCTGGGGAAGTGCTCTGAAAAGCACCAATATTTTCTTTGCTGTTTCTCTGAAGTGCTGTACCTGGATGCATGCCACACCACCTGGGCTTCTCCAGAATAACACCTCTTTGGATTTTTGCTATTTTATATAAAAAAACCCAGAAGGTTTCTCTTTCTAATGTCTCTGTCACTTTATTTTTATTCATTTTAGGGATGAGAGTCTTTCTGGTAGCGAACTTACTGCTAAACTTGAGCCAGCATTTCTTTCGGGTTTGCGTTGTGCCCAGCCGCTCATACGAGCCAAGTTTTTTGAGGTCTTCGACAATTCTATGAAACGTCGTGTTTACGAGCGCCTGCTTTACGTGACCTGTTCTCAGAACTGGGAGGCAATGGGAAATCACTTTTGGATAAAACAGTGCATCGAGGTAGGGAAATTATTTGTGTCAGAGATAGAATTGTAATTTGACAGATATGTTTTATTTTTCATTTTCCATGGCTGTGTTTGAAGGCGTTATGCAATTTGCATCTTGTAGTATGTATTATCTGTATCAAAGCTAAAAATACCAAATCTGTTGCCTCAGATACTTCCAGTGGTTGATAAATATTAAACCATAGTGATGTTTTCCTTGAAATACTACAGTAAAATGTATATTTAAAAACTCTTTTTGCTTTTTAATGTCTTAGCTCCTGTTGGCAGTGTGCGAGAGGAATACTACTATTGGGACGAGCTGTCAGGGTGCTATGCTGCCATCCATCACCAACGTCATCAACCTTGCTGACAGTCACGACAGAGCAGCGTTCGCTATGGTCACCCATGTCAAACAAGAGCCTCGAGAACGGGAAAACAGTGAATCCAAAGAAGAGGTAACTTACAGAAAATATTGTATTTAAAGGAATCTTTTTGATGGAATATAGCTCTTCCTAGTTTCTCATCAAGTAAATCTGGAGGATGTGTCTTGAAATGATGTGCACAGATTATTCCGTATATCTTGTGTGTAATACATTGTAGTTTAACCATACGTGGGTTTCTCAGAACTTCGTTCATTTGACCTGACCTTTACTATAGCACTCTAGCAATTCTATATCTGAACCTGAAGAACTAGCAGAAATAAATAGTGAAACGTGAAATAAGTTGTTCGGAAGGGTATTTTGTATTTGTTTGGAAAAAAGCAAAAATACTTAGGAAATATCTGCATGCTCTGAGTTGTTTACTTCTGCATAGGATGTTGAAATAGACATTGAGTTGGCTCCGGGAGACCAGACCAGTACACCTAAAACTAAGGAACTTTCTGAGAAGGACATTGGCAATCAGCTGCACATGTTGACCAACCGGCATGACAAATTTCTTGACTCTCTTCGAGAAGTAAAGGTTGGTACAGGTCGTTTATTTCCTGGCTAATCACTGTAATACTAAGTTTTCAAATAGACTTGACACGTATTTTCCTTTTTTTTATCTCACAGTTCTGATTTTTTTTTAAATTTTAATGGAGATGTGTCTTATCTCGTGTGAGTTTTACTTGCATAGGGTAAAAAATTCTTAAGACTTCGCTTAATTGCTAATTGTTACTCTATCCCTTTCCTACGAAGTTGAATTTCACCCCGTTCCACTTGTAAGTGTATTATAACTGTTAGTTAAGAAAACAATGATGGCAAAGACCAGGTATAGGATCAAAAAAAGTGTATGGTGTCTTAGGATTAAATAATTTACAAGAAGATAATTTTAGCTGAATGCTATGTTGAAATCTTGTGGTAGTAGCAGTTCTATCCAATTTTTTTTAAATGATTGCAGTACTGAATGAGTCTCGATCAATGTGAAAATATGATTAAATTCTTGTTATAGTAATCTGTATTGCTAAAGGAAACGCGTTTTTCATATGTCGATTGGAAAAGACATTTGCATTACTGCTTAAACAACTGTATGACTGTGAACTGTTTTTCCATAGTATTAATTGTATTTTTCCCATTGATTTACATCTCTGTCTTTTTGTTTCTAGACTGGAGCATTGCTGAGTGCCTTTGTTCAGTTGTGTCATATTTCTACACCATTAGCAGAGAAGACTTGGATACAGCTGTTTTCACGACTTTGGAAAATCTTGTCTGACAGACAACAACATGTAAGAGTCGCTCTCCTCACTTACAAATTCCTCTTTGTAAATGACTCATGTTTCAGGAAAGTGTATTTGTGTGACAAATGACTCGTTCACTTGCTTTGAGCAGTTTGCCATTCTTTGTGACCAGGGAATGCTGTATACCTCTGTCAATACGTCTTTTGAAAGAAACAGGACCCTTCAATTTAAACAGAGAAAATACACTTATCAAATGATTGTTACCTGCGTTAACAAGATTTTTAATCTAAATTTTCTAATTGTAGAATCAGAATGAACGATTCTTCTGTTTTTTCTTCTAGGCTCTAGCAGGTGAAATCAGCCCGTTCTTGTGCAGTGGCAGCCATCAAGTACAGCGAGACTGCCAGCCGAGCGCACTCAACTGCTTTGTGGAAGCGATGTCCCAGTGCGTTCCTCCCATTCCCATCAGGCCTTGTGTCCTGAAGTACTTGGGTAAAACTCACAATCTCTGGTTTCGTTCTACCCTGATGCTGGAACATCAAGCCTTTGAAAAAGGACTGAGTCTACAGATCAAGCCTAAACAGACAACAGAATTTTATGAGCAGGAAAGCATAACTCCTCCTCAACAGGTAGCGTTATGTTAATTGAAATGCCTTACGAAATGTGAAGAGAAAAAAACGCAGTGACAGTATAGGACAATAGTATCATAGAATCATTTAGGTTGGAGAAGACCTTTAAGATCATTGAGTCCAACCATAAACCTAACACTGCAAAGTCCACCACTAAAGCACGTCCCTAAGTGCCACGGCTACATGTTTTTTAAACACCTTCAATGATGGTGACTCCAACGCATCCCTGGGCAGCCTGTTCCCATACCTGACAACCCTTTCTGTAAAGAAATTTTTCCAAATATCCAATCTAAGCCTCCCCTGGTGCAACTTGAGGCTGTTTGTTCTTGTCCTACTGCTTGTTATCTGGCGAGACTGACCCTGCACCGCACTACAACCTCCTTTCGGGTAGTTATAGAAAGCAAGAAAGTCTCCCCTCAGCCTCCTTTTCTCCAGGCTGAACACCACCAGTTACTAGTTGCTTGCTTTCTAGAGTTTTTAGAAGAGTTCCTATAAACACTTTGCTATTTCCGTGTCTTTCTCAATTTTCCGCAGCGTAGAATGTGGTTTTGCTACCTGCTATGCTTTATAAGGACAGCTTGACTGTGGAGAAATATGTGTGCTTAACATTGTAGGAAATATTGGATTCCCTCGCTGAGCTCTACTCTTTGTTACAAGAAGAGGACATGTGGGCTGGACTGTGGCAGAAACGCTGTAAATTCCCAGAGACAGCAACAGCTATTGCCTATGAGCAACATGGCTTTTTTGAACAGGTAACACTATTGATGTTAGAAACTATTGCAGTAGGTCTGCTGTCAGGATGAATACTCTAGTCAGCAAGAAAATATTCTGAATATTAATGAACAACTTCAATCTTTTAACACAGACAGTGCCACAGCTTCTTTACTGGCTAAAGTAGTAGTTTAAGGCCATATAATACCTAGGTAAGGCGAGATTTTTGAGCACATCCATCAGTTTTTCATTACAGCTCTAAAGCTGCCAAATATTGATGATATTCAGGAATGGCTTAAAACACTTTACTTTTTTTTCCTAAACTTTGAATTTATAAAAGTTTTCTTATCACTTTTTTTTTTTAAATAAAAGAATGTTCAGTTAATGTGTATATAGCAAATGGAAAAATGAAGTGGTTTGGATTTTATTTAGGCACAGGAAACTTACGAAAAAGCAATGGAAAAGGCTAAAAAAGAGCATGAACGGAACAATGCTTCCCCTTCGATCTTTCCTGAGTATCAGCTTTGGGAAGATCACTGGATTCGGTAAGGCTTTAATGCTCATGTAGAACAAGTATTTTACCCTGCGATAGAAGTAAAATAAATACTCTGCTGGTTTAAAGTGTTAGTTATGAGAATAAACGTGCTCAGGACTTAGCTCAGATACAAGGGAAACTTAAGAGAATAAAAACCGCTATTCTTTACTCCCTTAACAGACCCTCAGAAGTGATATGCCTGAAGTGTTGTAAAAATGTAATTCGCTATTGGTAGAACTGGAGCTAAAATTTGTTTTTCCTATTTAAAATGGCTGTTCCGGGAGACACAAAATGCAGCTCTTCCCTGTTCACAGATTTCTGTGTTATAACTGGTAATAAGTTTAAAAAAAAAATTCTTCCCATCTGGATAAAACTTTTGCAGTGCTTGCAAAGCTGTTCATAGACAAACAAATATGTAGATAATATTCCAATACACAACATCTATAGTCACTTTTATTGAATTTTTTTTGTTTTTCATAACCAAATTGACAACGGTTTTGATTTTCTTAGTTGCTCAAAAGAACTGAATCAATGGGAACCTTTGACAGAATATGGCCAGTCAAAAGGTCATATAAATCCTTATTTAGTCTTGGAGTGCGCATGGAGGGTCTCAAACTGGACTGCTATGAAGGAGGCTCTGGTGCAGGTGAGTGAGGGCTTTTTATGCTAATATTTAGTTTCTTTGTTCATTTGGTCACATTTTTAACAAGTAAGTATTACAGTTCGTTTCACAGACACAGTGAACTGCTCTTTGGAAGTTTTTCTTGGATGTCCCAGCACTCAGCTGGGTGTTTTGGCAATTGAGGCACATGATTTCTGCAGACAAACTTGGTTCTCATTTTTATCTCTTAATAAAGCTGTATTAGGTAAGAAATTTAGCCAGGACAGGTGAAAGACATGGTGCATGGTAACGAGACATTAAAAAGGAACAAATGCTTGCCAAGTGCCAGCAGGGGTATGCAGAGAAACTTAAAATGGGACCCTTGCGTGTATATGGGATTATTTAAAATAATATTGAGGAGGGACTGTTTTTGTATTTTGCACCTTTACAGGAACAAATTTTCCTTTTGTGAAAAGGAATAAAGTAAGAAAATACATCTATTATCATCTCCCTATCTGTAGGAAATGTAACTGAGTGCAAAAATGCTTCTGAGTGTAAAAAGACGAAAGGCCATTGCCTCTGTTGTTTTTGTTTTAGCACCTGAAAGGCAAAGCCAAAGTGTTCTCTATTTCTGCTGGCCAGACATAAAACTGCTGAACATACAATATATTTTAAAATCTCTTGGGAGCACTAGAGGTTGGAGCCAGTGTCATCAAGACTAGAAAGTGGAATATATCTTAAGAATAGAGATGCCACAGCCTTTCTGGGCATATTCTTCATCTGAAGTAGCACAGATGCGCCATGCCTGTTACACGTTGGTTTAGAAACCAGCACAATACTTGGCTTCTTCTATTAGAAACGGAGGAACTTGTGTATGGCGAGCGAGGCAGTTATCATCTTCATTTGATAACAGATAATATGAATTGTTTGTACTTCCCTGCTATTGACCTTCCTGCTTCATTGTGGAGTTCGTTATTGTGTCCTGCTTGTAATTCATTTTGCTGAACACCACGCACTGGTAAAACATTTGACCTTCCCTTTGCCCTTTCCTGGGTTTCGCTCATGAGACGGTGTGTTCTGCACCATCCATGTGTGTGATGAATGAACGCTCCGTAAAGTTTTGGCTGTTACAGAACGGTTTGGAGGCAGGGGGCACGTTACATACAGAAAAGAACATTTTGAAAGATTTCGATCTGGAAGATCTTCCTTCTTTCCAGGTGTTCACAAATGTGTTTTGTGTGTGTGACTAAAGTATAAAGGGCTAGGGAAACGTGCTGAAAATGACCTTCCATTTTGCAAAAAGGTACAACAGAAAATACGTAGGTAGATATTTTTATCTCAGAACAAATTCTGAGGAATTCTTCCAAGTGCCAAAAAAATGGCCATATTTAGGTAGCTTCTTCCTTATCCTTTCTTAGATGTCATCTTTCCAGGTGGTTTAAGAACCATCCCATGTGAATAACCAGGTGGTTGTTGTTCTTGAGGTTGCTGTAAAATGTCAGGCTACACAGCTATCTTGGGCTTTTGGGGATGAAGGGCGGTCCTCTGTATTGGAGTCACCAGGAGGTTTTTCTGGGATTTTTTTTTTTTTAACTTTGTATGTGTTATCACTCTTCTGTAGCCTTTTTTTTTTTTTGTGGTAGGTAAAGTTGTTCATCTGTGATCAGTTAATGTAGAAACGTAAACCAGATGTAGAACTGAAATCTGAAAGGTGAGAATACTGCATTAAATCACAAGTGGAAAGGAGGTTGCTGATCTTCATTGCACTGTTGCTATATAGTGTGACATTACTGGAATTATTCTGCTAAAGATGCCAGAGTTTGGAATAAGGAGGTGAACTGCATATTTAGAATAAAACGGTACTGACAAAGCTCTGGGTAGAGCCTTAGACAGTGTTTTTTCATATTACAGAGAGCGAGCCAAAAGAATTAGTGCCTCACTTAATTGGGGTTTATTGTTTCATCAGTACAGTTTAAGTTTTGAACCAATATCTACCAGTTAAAAGTATAACGTGTCAAGTTGACAGTTGGCTGTTTAGTTTCATAATATTTGCAAAAGATAAAACATGATTATGAAAAATGCTGAGAATCATTCCAATATCTTGCAGGATTAAGTTCCTGTATACAAAATATCCTAACAGCATGCTTCGTTGTGACAACTTAGTCTCGCATGATAAATATGCCGCGTTGTATGTCTCTTACTTGCTTCGAAATCAGACTGAATATATTGCATTTTTTTAGATGTAGCATGTTTATTCTGCTGTAATGCTTAATTTTGTCAGAAGGGAAAGTAGGTGAATACAATCAGTATGTTTAGCTTTAAAAGCCAATCTATGCAAACAGTACAAGTTGTTTAATAAGTTACCTTGGAAATAGAATTTTTCAATATTAGTAATACCGATGGTTCAAATGAAGTAGGTGTCTCTAAAGATGGATTTTATCAGTTTTTCAGCCCCTATAAAGCCAAATCTGTAGGTAGCAAGCTGCATATCCTACAAAAATTATAGGTTATATTTACATTAACTTATTTTCTTCTTATAACAATTGGTATTTTTACCTCCTATTTATGTATGCAACTTCAATGGCTAATTATAGCAATAATGTTATTTGAGAAACCTTTATAGCCTAAAATAAGAAATGTATTGTACAGTATATTATAAACCCTGAGTTCAAACAAAATGAAATAGATCATGTCTGACAGGTTCTGGTTTGGGAGATTTGCAAGTTGAGTAGAAGTGACAACCACGAGTAACTGCTGATACGCTTTAGCTGCAGTTACATTAAATGGGATATTTTCAGTAATGAGACATGTACTAAACGACTAAGGAGAAGGTGCTGCTGAAGCCATAAATGGAGCTTTTGTGGCTCTACTCAGATTCTTGTAAAAGTGTCAGGACACGTTTGCGTAAATATTAAGATGTGAAAGAATAACTGATTCTCTGCTGCTATGCTCGCTACTCCAGTTTTATTGCTGTTCTTTAATGTGACTGGTTTTTATCAAGTTCTGTGGTTGATTCACAAGAGAGGTCAGAGAAGACAGCAAATGTGTATCAGTTTTCGTAAATCTTAGTGAAACATTTTTAATAATCTACCTAATAACGTTGAGCTATTAACATAGCAAGTGGCCTTTGAGAGGACCCAAGACTCGTTTCCATTTGCTCACATTGCCATTGTGTTTAATGATCCAGGAGATAATGTAATAAAGAAGGAGATTATTTTCACAGTGTAAATGTAAAGTTGCTACCTGGCAGTTTCTCTTTGCTGGCTCAGGCGTAGAAGTCAGTTGAGGATAACAGAAATAACAATTGTAATGGTTAAGATACAGTATATCAACAAGGAGATAATGCAGAGAGATTTCTGTGTTGTGTATCAATCCATAAAGGGTTTGATGTAAAGGAACAGAAAGAGAAGTGAAAAACCTCCAGGTTGAAGTCCTGCAGTATCAGCTGGTGAGCATCGCTTAAGTGCAAGTTTACTTTAAAATACTCCCAGAACCTGGTTGTTAGAAGTATTTTGCTGGTTTTAGTTGCCGTACTTCTACTGTTCGTGGATTTTAAGAAAATGGTGTAAAATTATTTTAAAAATTATTTTAGCACTATCACCTGCCTTTGCACCTGTACTCAGAAGTTACTTTGACATAAATGGGATGGTTAGTTGTAGTTGTCTTAAAAATTTATAACTGTTTATTCTCATAAACTTAGTAATACCCCAGAGCAGGCAATTAGGAACTACAATGCCAGCATAATGTGCTGACATAAAGGGACGGGATCCTTTCAGGTGAGAAGTTGACATTACCTGTTCCGGAGCCCCCGAAGCCTTTCGGAGGCAGTGCACCTTATCTGCAGAGAAGCAGCTTTTTGTTCTTTAGACAGGGTGGGCTGGTTTGCAGTGAGGTTCGTGCTCCCGTTGCACGGCTGCTTTGAGCTGGCTCAGCTCTCTCGAGCTCGGCCGCAGCAGTCGGTGTGGAACACCCACCAGCAGCTTGTGTGCGGAATTCGCAATTCATTTTCTGGCCTACCCATGCCAATAACTTTTAAGAGAGCTGAAACTCCTCTAATGACAGAAATTCTGATATTTTAGTCTGATATTTTCAGAAATTAAGCTATTTCTTGTAAAAAATAACTTTGTTTAAGAAGACTTAAACGATTTTTTTAAAGTCTGCCTTTGAGTATGAATAATCTTTACTAGATTTTTTCCCATTTCCTTACCAGGTGGAGCTGAGTTGTCCAAAGGAGATGGCATGGAAGGTGAACATGTACAGAGGATACCTCGCGATCTGCCATCCGGAGGAGCAACAGCTGAACTTCATTGAGCGCCTGGTGGAGATGGCGAGTAGTTTAGCTATTCGGGAATGGCGAAGGCTGCCTCACGTAGTCTCGCATGTTCACACTCCCCTTCTCCAGGTAAGAATGAAAAGCTTTTTATTGCCAGTTATTTTCCAGAAGCAGTTTTCAGGACTTTCAGTAACTGCGAGCATAAAATATTTTACTGTATAGTACTGATTGGTTTTTCGTAATGGTATTTTTATGGTAAAAGTTGCAGAATGTGCATTTTGATTTGGATTCCTTTTAAAGTTTTTGTAGTTTACCTGAATCCATTCTGTTTGTGGCATACTGAGGTAGCTATTTAAAAATTTATCAGATGGCTCAGCTGTTTTTGTGGGCTAATGCATAGTGCACTGCAGTACTTGGAGATCTTGAACATTCAGTGGGTTTTGAAGTGAAGTCTGTTTTGGATGGACATATTACTACATCATGTTACTTGCAGTATTGAAATAACCGCCTAAGTGTTCTTCTCAGTTGAATGTGTTACATGTGGTATGGAATTTTGTCAACTCTAACATACTCCTATATTGTTTTAAACTTTGTGGCCTTGAGATGCTTCCAGAAGCTTCTGGAAAGTGAACCTTGTGTCCTCTGATTTCTATTGTACGGCTGCAGCCAGAGCGTGGAAGTGGGGCCGGGGCAGGACTGGGTTCAGTTTGCCATGTAGTGTGTGATGTGGACAACATCACTCACTTGTCATTTAGGCTGTGTCCTTACTTAGGTGTCCTGATAAATATGCATCTGATGAAGATGAGCTCCTGTTGCTGGTGAGGGAACCTTTCATCTCCAGGGGGGGAATTCTGGAATATCTGAGTGCAGCACAAGCTGACATTTCATGAGAGGGATGTGTTTAGTGGTGCATTGCTCGGAGAACTCTGGATGAGCCTCACCTGTAGGAATGCAGAGGACCTGGCTTTCTGAGTTGTGTGTGATGTAGTGGCTTCTGTAATTCTGTTTGAGATCAGTAGTTTTACCCCGTGTGTCGTGCCCGGTGTGATTCATAGAGACTGAATCTGCATGATCTGAGGTGCCTCTACTGAAGCAGCTGGGCTTGTGTGTAGAGCTCAGACACCAGCCCATACCTTCACATTTTCATAATATAGGTTGATTCGTCAGTTAAAGTGAATGGAGATGGAAGTTTTCTTCGTATTGAGAGGAAGTTGTCAATTAAATAGGTACAATATTTCATTTGTTTAAGCTGATTCCACTAGAAGGCTTCTTGATGAAATTAATTCCTTCCTGCTAAGTTTTCACTGATATTTCAAGTTTTTCCTCCCCCAAGACTGGCAGTATCTGCAGCATGAAAGCATTAGTATTGCTAAATAAAGTGTTTAAATGCTTTCAGATATCAATTAAAACAAGCTTTAAAAATAGTCTAATATGTATATATCCCTCATGAAGAAATGATAAATTAGTCAATGACTGACAGAGGTACAAATGCAGCCGTGAATTTGCACTGCAGTAATTACTTTTTTTTAATATCAGATAGTATGTGATTAAATACCTCTGAGCAAATTAAATTTCTGTGATGAATGGGTGTAGGATGAAGGTTAAGCTATTGTGAGAGCTGATACTGAGATGATTGTAGGAAAATATTACTTTGTTTAATTCATTTTGTTTCCAGAGATTTCACGCTGTAAATTTGGACTGCCTCTTTTTTTTTTCTTTTTCCTCCTCCAAATAGTTATCTTATTTGGTTGATTAACAATGAATACAATTGTTATCTGCCAAGAGGTAGCTTAGAGAATACTACAGTGGTTTTATTGTACTACAGGTAATTAAATCCCATTCAGGTTTCTGGGCCTTTTCTACAGGTGGTTGTTTTAACAGAATATCTGCTGCATTTAGTAGGTTTGAGGCTGCTGCCATCTTCGGTTTGTTCCTCATTAGTTTGAGGATAGTAGATGACAGTGGAAAACCATTCTGACCTTAAGTAACTTCTCAGAGCTACGGTATTTGCAGAATAGCTTAATGCCTTCCAAAGCACATAGGTAGTATTTCTGTACATTCAAGTTTTTATCAAGGATTCTAATAATCTCTGGGGAATTTATACTAGTAAGTTCTGTTAAAAGCTTTGCTCTTTATTTCTTAAAAGTTCTGTTAAAAGTTTTGTTTAAGGTCCGT
Organism: Pampusana beccarii; assembly: GCA_013399365.1. NCBI lineage: Eukaryota > Metazoa > Chordata > Aves > Columbiformes > Columbidae > Pampusana > Pampusana beccarii. The sequence goes on along the minus strand of VWYH01011107.1, from coordinate 448,440 downwards.
ATATTTGCTTGATCGTTGTATTTAGCACACTGTATATATATGTACTTGTGCTTTCTTGTGATTAGGGTTGGTGTAGTAAGTTCAAACCTGTATGCTAGAGTTTAATTCTAACTTGTGGTTTTATTTAGAAGTGTGTGGGAATAAGGATAGATAGGCTGTCAAGGAAAGACATGTCATAGTTGCAAGTTAAATTTAGCAAGCAAACCCATAGTGTTATAGGAAGAACACAGTAGTGTCTGTTTGCAACCAAATGATGTTGGGGCATTCAGGTTTTGTCAGAGGGAGGCCTGTGTGAAATAATACTTGTACTCCTCATCCCTGGAGAGCAGGGGAGCCTGAAGTTCTGCAGGGACCTTTTGTAGCCGTGTAAGAAGGTACTTTGTTTCACTTTTTTGGTTTTTTTTTAATAATTTGTTTATTAAGACTAGCAACCCATTGGTATAAATTCTTTGCTGGTGATTCAGTGGATGAATTCACCATTTCAGTCAATGAATAGAGTGTTGAATCAATCTTTGTTTTTTCTTTTTTTTCCTATTTTATTAATGATTAGACTGGCTAAAGGTCATTTATGCAACTAATAGAGAGGTCCCTAAACCAGCATAAATAGTTTCATCTTGATCATGTAAAGGTGGCATCATTCACAGAGATCTTTTTCTAACAGTGAAATGGGCCAGTTTATTGTCCTATCCTTTTTGATAATTTATATCGTTTAATGTTTTCTAGGCAGCACAGCAAATAATTGAACTTCAAGAAGCAGCCCAAATAAATGCAGGATTGCAACCAACTAATCTGGGGAGGAACAACAGCTTACATGATATGAAGACTGTTGTAAAGACTTGGAGGAACAGGTTACCCATTGTGTCGGATGATTTATCCCACTGGAGCAGCATTTTCATGTGGAGACAACATCATTACCAGGGTAAAACTGCCTGGTCCAGCATGCATTCATCATGTAATTTTCCAGACAACACGTTGTTTGAAATAAGTTGTTATTCTTTTTATTTAAATGTACAAAAATGCTATAGATTTTGACAAGCGTTTGTTTTTGTTCTATTTCCATTCAAGTGTTTCATTATCTTAAGTCATCATTTCATATGTATTGCTGTGTAAGATATCGCTGAATATATGATTTCATTTATAATGACAAACATTTCGTTATTTGTTTTTAGCCATTGTAACTGCATATGAAAATAGTTCTCAGCATGATCCTAGTTCCAATAATGCGATGCTGGGAGTTCACGCTTCTGCGTCGGCAATTATCCAATATGGAAAGATAGCTCGCAAACAAGGGCTGGTGAACGTAGCTCTGGATATACTGAGTCGCATTCATACGATTCCAACTGTGCCCATTGTGGATTGCTTTCAGAAGATTCGCCAGCAAGTTAAATGTTACCTTCAGCTGGCTGGAGTCATGGGCAAAAATGAATGTATGCAGGTACGGTAGCTTTATCTCTGAAGTTGTTGTTGGAACTTGGAGGATTACAAGGGCCACCAGATACATTGATTTAAATAGACTGCCTTTATACAGAACAGGGTCTGAATTTTGTTGGCCATGTTATACCATGCACAGAATGTTGTTTTAAGTAATGCTGTTAGTCAAAAGCAGTCTTTGTCCTCTTTGAACTGTATATCTTAAACATCAGCTAAATAACAACCAAAGTGGAAATATGGGGTTTTTTAATTTTACAAGATAGATAAATGGAAGGGACTTTGAAAATTATATGATTTACAATAGGAAGAAATAATACAGTTGCAAGACTAAATGGAGCTTTAAGTCACTTTTGAGTGTGAGTCAGCGATGGATGCTGGCATACCGGAGTGAAATCTTATGTGTAAAAAGGAAAGGAAAAAATGTGATTGTAGGCAAACCCCACTGACGTATGATTATAAGGTCAGCAAACTGGGACCTTATAATAATAATGTAATATAATATAACATAAAAAACAAGGTGGAAAAGATAACCCATTACCTGATGAATATTGCCTATAGTATCTAATAATTTTGCATAGACCAGTGGAAATGTAAAATTGTTGTCAGTCCGGATTTTTTTAAAACGAAAATTAAATGCTAGAAATGTCAAGATAATGTCAAGATAATATTTTGCCTATTTTTATGACACTTTCATTTTAATGAAACCTTCCACTGTAGAAGGCTTTTCTCACTAAGGTGTATTTAACAGGGGCTTGAAGTTATTGAATCAACCAATCTGAAGTACTTCACCAAGGAGATGACTGCTGAGTTTTATGCATTGAAAGGAATGTTCTTGGCACAGATTAACAAGTAAGTATGCTGGCTGGAGGAGGCACTAGGATACCTCTGAGAAAAATGAAGTTTTTCAAGACAGTATTTGAGCAGGAAAGTTGTTCCATGTGTTTGTACCAGCCTCAAATTTGTCACAACTGTATAAGAAAATAAAAGTATATGTGAGAGTTCCTTTGCAGTTTGAAGATGTAATGGCTGGTCATATTTCTAAGTATTGTAGAAAAAAGGTAGTTAAAGCAAACGGTGCACCAGTTCTTTTTAAAAAAGTTTTATATTTGAAGGGGTGAGATAGGAAGAGACAGGAAGAATAGGTTTGTCTGAAGCTTTGCAGATTAAGATACTTTTTTTTTAAAATTTTTTTTCACTCCCTTGGTCTCATGGGCATTTAGTTAAACAAACTGATGCCTAACTGATGTCCTAGTGTAATTGTCAAAAGGAGGTTTCTTTAGTTATATTCTTAAGGTAAATATCACATATAAAACCACAGAAAACACAAGTTCAGTCTGTAAGCTTACAGCTACTCCAACATTAGCCGACCTTTTTGTTTCTCTAACCTCTGTTTCATTGTTCATTGTATTTGTACCATTTGTAGCTGCAGCTGGTCAAGGCACAGGACAATGTGTGGTGGCGTAGTTCATAGTGCTGAGACAACTCTGGTGCATCATGCAATGTGGAAATGTGGCACTCATGTCAGATAATTGAATTGCAAAGATTATTGTGCTGTGCATTGGAGACATCTTGCATTGCCATTAAACTCCTAGGTGCAAGCCTTGCTTTCACACAGCTACTTCTCTAATATTTTTGCTTTATGCTGGCGGGCAACTAACCATTTGGAGGAAGATCTCTCTTTAATTCAGTAAAAAGCCATCTCAGCTGTCAAATTTTGTTCAATGAGGCCAAAAAATCCCTTTTCAGATTTCAACAGCTTTTAGTGTGTGTGGTATTTAATGGCAGTATTGCTACATGTTATGTATGAGTGGAATTATTTCTTTGCCACTGCATTGTGGACACTTACGGAATGAAATCCATCAGCTGGTAAGCTGTACACAGCAACCTCACATAGCAATTTAAGTCAGGAAATGATTAATATCTTCTTCTGTGGATACAAGAGAGAATTCTAAATAGGCGGAATGTAATTACTTTGATGGAAAGCACAGTGGGCTTTTTTTTTTTTGGCCATAAGCAAACTTAGTTTCAGTTGAGGTGTAAAGAGAAGCAAGGGTACCTTGTCCCCATCTTTTTTTTCTTATTTTTTTAATTAATGCAGATGGAATAAAAGGCAACTAAACTATCTCTGTTACTTCTTTCAGGATAGAATGGGTAAAGGTTTCTATTTAAAACATGGTTCTGTTGTACTTAGAGCTTCTTAATCTTATGAAAAAACATACAGGCATTTTAAGCACTGCAGCGGAGGTCAGGAATTCGGGAAGGTTACCGTTAGGAACAGTCTTGAACCTGAGGCTGCGTCACTCCTGATTACCCGAGTGTCACCTACACTGAAGTTAAAGGTCACCTCTGCTCCTGCAGCTCCCTGTGCTGCCCATTTGCTGAGCAAGGTGATAGAAACCATTTTAAAGAAGTCATCACAGGTGTCAGGAATGATGGATTGGAGAGAATGAGAAAAGAAAACCAGCGGAAAAGTCCCCTTTTTATAAAAGGGAAGGAGTGATACAAAGTCATCCATCAGGCTGCTGCTGTGTAGGTCACTCCAAAACCTTGATCTAGGGTGCAGAAAGCCTCTGAAGGCGAGTAACGTATTTGTGTACCATGAAAACTAATATATACTTTGGCAGACTAAGTTGCTTTCTTTTTTATAGTTTTGCCTCAATAGCTAGTCATTTTAATTTATCACTATAATCCTCCAAGCTAATATTTTTAGATTAAAAAATACAGTTAACTTAAAAAAAACCCGTAGTCAAACAAGCGTTGTGTTACTTCTGTGTGGTTGTTTTCAATGCTTATTCTGTAAGGGAGAAGTGAAGCACTTTCTATTAATAAGGAATCTTGGAATGTTTTAAATTTCTTCATTACGGTAAAGCATATGTGAGTTTTCTCATCCTTTATTTTTATGCCTGCGAAGTTACGTAGATTCGAGGGCTGTATGAATATTCGGGTGAATCATGCCGAATCTTGAACTAGGATCACTTGAGGAAACCTAGAGAGAACTTCAGAAGGCTCAAACAAATAGTTGTTTGGTTACCAAGAACTGTGTGATTAACCTTAATATTCCTTCAATTTTCCTGTTGAAAAATAAACTTTTAAAGCTGTGGGGATGAGGAACTGACTTTTTCCAGATAATGTTGATTGCAGATTTTTTCATGACTTCGGTGGGAGAACAGTCTTTTAAAAGACAGCAAGTATAACACTTTCCCAATTTCGCTTTTTCTTACTCCCTTTTTTGCTCAGCAGGGAAGCACTTTTTAATGCATTTGCTTCTGCTTTTCTTGTGTTATAATTTGTTCTTATTTATCCCAGTATCACTCCTTGGGTTGCAATTGCAGTGCGCTGGAAGGTTTTTTTAGTGAGTTTTTTCAGGGAGAATCTGAAGATCTTGGACATTTACGCAATTGTTCCCATTATGAAGCATTTGCTTTCATGGGTGCCGAACTTGAAGGAAAACTAAGACAAAACCATCACAAGAGGCCGTTCTGGAGAACATAGTGGAAAAATGCCATTGACTATTAAGAAAGTAATTGCGTGCCCTGTCAGAACTCTGACTCAAATAATTCAGTAACTTTTTGTTAGTATATAACTAATATTTTTACTCGTCACAATGCAGGTCTGAAGAAGCAAACAAAGCTTTTTCCGCGGCTGTGCAAATGCACGATGTGCTGGTGAAAGCGTGGGCGATGTGGGGCGATTACCTGGAGAACATCTTTGTGAAAGAACGGCAGCTTCACCTGGGTGTTTCTGCCATCACTTGCTACCTGCACGCCTGTCGTCATCAGAATGAGAGCAAATCCAGGAAATACTTAGCAAAGGTAAGATCTAGATGTTTACGAAAGAATTGGAGCTCCACTCCTCCAGAAAAGGCTGGGGTAATATCCAGTGCCCAAATCTGTGCAATTAGAGAAATATCAGTTACTGATGGAAAACTGTAATTTGGGTGGAAGGTTTGCATACGGTTACATGTAACTCATCGTGGAGTTTTCCGTAGGTGTGGAACCTCTTTGCGGGAGAAAGGGGTCAAATCACATAATAATTTCTACTATACAATACTGTATATCAAATCACATCCAGGATTTCTACTGTATAATAATTTCTACTATATAATACTGTATATCAAATCACATCCGGGATTTCTACTGTATAATCACATCCAGGATTTCTACTGTATAATGCAGGGAAATATCTGCAGAAAGGCATCCTTTGGTGCTTTAAAAAGTAACATAACTTGATGTCTGTTTGTCATTACTACAGATAATTCATATTAACTTCTACTTCAGTATTGCATTATATTCCAAATGACCCTTTTCTGTAAATTTTTACTCTAATTCAAGAGAATTTCAGCCAAAGCTCTTTGTTTTATGTATTTGTCAGTTTGGGGATATTCGCTTTAATCTCTCTCATGATGAAAGTTTAAAAAATGATAGCAGACTCTGACATACAATCTATTTTGAATATGAAACACAGAAAATATTTTTTTAGATTAAAGGTGCCCTCCATAGCACTCTAAACTTTATTGTTATCCTTGTCTGGTTGCAGAACTGTTAGTAATTTTAAGTCAGTGCTTAATAGATTTGCATTTAAATTAAATTGTAGAAATTATATAATTGAGGTGGACAGTTAAAATAATTAAAAACACTCAAATACTCAAGTTCTTGCATCAGAGTTAGTTTATCTGTATTGCATATTTTAGGTTCTATAAACATGCCTCTTTTTCCACCCACCCCCCCAACCAAAAACTTCAAGAATTTATGGAATGCGTTTATGTTCATTGGCTTTTTTCTGTCTTGTTTCCTAGCAAGTAGTAAACTTAGATTTATTTTTTTTACATCCTTTAAATATTATTTTTAAGGAAAAAAGTGGCATTGGCCAGGCGTAATGAATGTAAATTCTTGTGTCAGAGGCAACTTGAACACTTACAAGGACTCCACTATCATATTAATAAAATATCTGTGATTTTTGTGCATCGTAATGATTGATGTGTCTCGAATTTAAGCCCTGAGATGTCCTCTTGCAATTCTCTTTCAGGTTCTTTGGCTACTGAGTTTTGATGATGATAAGAACACTTTAGCAGATGCTGTAGACAAATACTGTATCGGTGTTCCCCCCATTCAGTGGTTGGCCTGGATTCCACAGCTCTTGACGTGCTTGGTGGGCTCAGAGGGCAAACTCCTTCTGAACCTCATTAGTCAGGTACCGAAGATAATTGCTCATTCTTTATTGCCTTTAAGTTTGGTTTTCAAGATGAAGTACAAATATTTTTCGAAGCAAATTAAGAAAAATACTATTGATTGCAACTGTTGATGAGTTTAAAAATTATAAGTAGAACGTTTAAATTTCAAAGTGAGCGTTGGTTAGTCAGATTAAATCCAGTGAAATTGTGTGCCATATGTGCATGGGGCGTTATAGTTTTCCCTCTGGAATTCTGTTTATTACATATTTATGAACATTATAGAACACATTTAGAAGTATATAGTTAAATGCTTGTAATGTAGGAGTAGGGATAAACAATTGTTAGCTTTAGTGACTAAAGGGCAAACTATTTCGTTAGGTAGGGCTTTGTTTTTTATTTGACTTGATTTTAAAAATGAAGGCGCTCTCTGTCACCATCAGAAGTCTTTGCTGGGAGCTTTCTGACTTTTCACTTGAAGTTTAGCATGACAAATGATTAGACAAACCAGGGTAAGGTTTAGGGAGTTAGATGAAGAAACTGACTTTCTGGTTTTGTACCTCTGAACTGTCAAATGTGAGTTTTGATTAATCTTGCTGTGGGATTTTAAGATTTCACTGCCTGTTGCTGTCTGCTCTGAAGCAAAATCTAAGAATAGAACATACACCTGTATCTCAGTATAGAGTTACTTAAGTATGTCCGTAGACTGAGGGATAATAAGTGAATCTTTCTTTTAATGTGTTTTTAGATACTGTAGTTCCTCACGGTGTTTATTCTTCTTCTTTCCTTCCCTCCACTCCTGAATTTCAAGATGTGGACCTGATTATCCGTGTGGGTCCCTTCCGACTCAGGATATTCTATGATATCCGGCTTCTTTTATACTGTCCCTTTCGAATCTCCGAGAATGTGTATTTTTGTAGAAAGAGAGATTATGCACGTGTGTGTTTGCTTGTGTACATAAATATAGATAAGTATGCATGTGCACGTGTATACGTGTTTCCTTCCCTCTTCATAAAATTAAAATGAAACTTTGAAGAAGAGACCATGCACCTAAACAGCTTACCAAAGCAAAGTATCTACAGCAAAATTTCTCATGTATATGGCTTGGTATTGGCTTAAAACACCATTATGCTCATCTGTCTTCTGACAGCTGACAGAAAAAACTTATTTCAATGAGTTGTAGACACTTTTTATTTGTTGAGATCTGTATACAATTTTTAGAAATGATTGTATGCTTGCAAGTCCTGCTGTAGTTGGGGCTCAAGCTCATAAGTATCACAGATATTTTTGTTTATCTTGCCTTTAAACTTCAGGTCCATGAAGGAATATAAAAGAAAAAAACCATGAAATTTTCTGTCTTACTAATTTAAAACTTAAGTGTGCAGAAGTACTAGAACCTAAACCTTACAGTTCTCTTCAGATAATTTACTCTTGAATTACAGCATGAAGCTTATGTGTCAGGCCAGTAATCTGCCATAAATATCACATTACTGAACAGTGAAGTGCCTTTGCGAAATTTCTACTACTTACCATACCCATTTGGATGGAGGAAGAATCAATGATTTAGTAAACTTGTGGTTGGAGAAACCTCTAATCACGTCTTAAGATGTGCTCTATTGTAGGTAGTACTTAGACACATTGTTTCTTTAACAGATAGAGAGATGTACAGATTTTAAAGGAGATGCTGAATGTTAATATCTCTTTAACTTTTTTTTTTTAAATGGAAACCATAACATGTTTTTTATTTTTGGGTGAAACTGGTGTCCTCTTACATTAAGTGCCACAATTAGGAGTAAAGTTACTCTCTAATGGGCCTTCTTATCAAGTATCATGGGGCTTGCTGGGAATTGTGGCCTCATTTATACTGTATATCAAATCACTATGTCCATTTTCTTCCATTATGTACATGAGTAAGATCTTTGAGCTGGCCCAGCTGGTGCTCTGGCATTATGCTGTTGTCAGGTTTATTAGGCAATATGATCTGGAAGCCCTAATTAGTTAATGCCCTAGCAGTGTGTGTAGGGAGTTACCATTTCATCCTCTTTGGGATTCTGTTACTGAATGAATCCTTAATTTCTTAGTTTTCCATAAGCTGTTATTTAACACAAGGAGCTGATTATTACTGAATTGCACTCAGAGTTTCTGTCTGTGTTGCTCTGATTTACAGTAAGTTTTCCTTGACTGAGAAATATGTATGTGTGTGTCTCCAAATAGGTGGGAAGAGTCTATCCCCAAGCTGTGTACTTCCCGATCAGGACCCTCTATTTGACCTTGAAGATAGAACAACGCGAGCGCTACAAAAGCGGTGAGCTTGCTGGTGATCAAATTGTTTGGGCTCTTTGTAACTTAGTGATTATATTGAGTTTCACCTGATTTTACTGGGAAAACGGTTTCTCTAGAAATCATACCAAGTTATCAAGGCCAAGGAAAACAATATTGATAAACTTTGTTTTCATTCATCTGTTTCTGTGAAATTAAACTCACAGATGGCTTGAGCTGTCTTGAATTTTCTCAAATAAAATGTTCACCAATAGTTTCATCTCCTTCATTCTTATATCACCTTATTTATTGAGAATCGCATGGGTTTTATTGGATTTTCATCTTTAAAAATGGTTGGAGAAGTAGCAAATTCTTGGATTACCGATACAGAAGAGCATCATAGTTTTCTAAGATGTTCTAGTCTAATTTTGATTAAAAGCATGAACCACATGATATTAAATTTCTTTCCAAGTCTGTCAAACTTTTAAGGATATTTTAACGAAAGATGGATACTCTGTAATTCTCCACAATAACTTCTTCTGGTGAGTTTTCAAGTAAGATGAGCATCTACATTTACACAAAATAAAATCCTATTTAGAATTGTTATGTCAAATGATTCCCCAGAGTTAAGTTCTCCTTTTGTCGTGTATCATTTCATGGGAGTCCCAGGAGAGCTACTCGAAGAATTCTACCTCCTGATCTGTGTTACCAAGTGTGTTGTGGAAAAAAGTGCAGCCTGGGGCCCTTGGAGCTGGCCCAGAGGAGGCCACAAAGGTGGACGCTCCTTTGGAGGAGGAGATGCCCACATACCCTGACACTTCACTACATTCATATCCAGTGGCAGACTTTTCTGTGCCAAATTCTTGATGTTGCCACGTGCACATTTATAGAGAACCGGAAAAATATTCTCCTGTAGGTTCTGCCACATTCTGCTCCCCTATTGCTGGGTTGCTGTGTGAGGTAGTGGGGTGTCAGCTGAGAAAGCAAAACTCTCCTGAGTCACTGGAATAGTTGTAATGCAAGAGACCGGTTGTACTAAAAGATACACCCTGCGATGATTCGGGTGGTGTTGGCACCAGCGGGTTTATTCTTCAGTGAAGTGTGAAAGGTCTCCCCAAAAGGGAGGGGAGCAAAACCCCCATAATGTAAATAATTTGATCCTATATTGAACAATTTCAGTTACTTCTAGGGCATGGTTTGGTAGTGTGAAAGCTAAGGCTACACCTCCTGTGTGTTTTTAAACAGTGTTTATATTGCTCTGAGTTTGTGAAGTCTGTACCACTGAACAGCATTTGGAGCAGAGTGTTTTCTTTCAAAAAGAAAAAAATTCTTTCTAAACCCCACAATTTTTCTCAAATTTTCTGAAATTCAGTAGGCAACACGTGATGAATACTTAAAGCAAATCTAAAGCAAATTCTTGGAACAATTTATTTCATGCAGGCATCTATCAAGTTGATGAAAGGTAACTTTAATTTTTTAAAATTTTCCACTTTCCAGATTCTGGGCAGCAGCAGCCAAGTTCAGTTGGAAATCAGTCCCACTCTGCCTCAGATCCTGGGCCAATCAGAGCCACTGCGCCAATGTGGCGATGCAGCAGAATTATGCATATGCAGCGAGAATTACATCCAACACTTTTGTCTTCTCTGGAAGGCATTGTAGATCAGATGGTCTGGTTCAGAGAGAACTGGCATGAAGAGGTATTTGGCTTTAAGACGCTTTTGTATGTATAATACGTGTCATCCGAGGAAAAGCGAAATGCAAAATATTTATCTAGAATTATTTTTAAATATTAAAACGTAACAATTTGTTTTGATTTGTAAACTGATTTATTTGTAGAACTGATTGTGCTGATTGGAGTTTTAAGGGGCTTGGTTATTTCTGGAAGAAATACAGAAGTTTCCCAAAACTGTTAATTTGATGAAGGCCTCGAGGATATAAGCTATTGCTCGTACTAACTGAAAATTTATATTCTTACACTAAGTTTCACAGATACCGGTTTCCTCTTCGATCTGGTGGTCTGTGACAGGTGATGGTTGTTCTCTGAAGTTTGAATTGTAACAGAGCAGATGGACATGCCACTCCACTTCTATTATAATATTTGCCTCTCAAAGTCTCAGGGTATTCTATCCTGTTTACCTAGAACAGTGTTTGTTTGAAGAAGGGTTCCTCACATCACATAATTCTCTAATCTATCCCAAAATATGAAATCTAGAACTTAGCTGCTGTCGAAAGAGCAAGGTGTACTTTGTGACACAGCATTTGCACCACTCAGTCTGTTCAGTTGCAGGGCCAAGAAGAATCAAGGCTGTCATTGTGACTGAGCCTCTGATGCAGTTTAAAAATACACTTTTAAATAAATATTTCAGAGAGGATAAATTTACTATATAAAATGCAGTGCAGGAATAAATACTTGGTGTTAAATCAGACCTAATCATCCTGACTATTTTGTCTTTTTTTTTTTTTAAATCCTTAGGTTCTTAGACAACTGCAGCAGGGCTTGGCAAAGTGCTATTCAGTTGCCTTTGAGAAAAGTGGAGCCGTTTCAGATGCCAAAATCACTCCTCATACACTAAATTTCGTCAAGAAGTTAGTCAGCACTTTTGGAGTAGGTCTTGAGAATGTCTCTAATGTCTCCACCATGTTTTCGAGCGCAGCCTCAGAGTCTCTGGCTCGGAGAGCACAGGCAACGGCTCAAGATCCCGTCTTCCAGAAGTTAAAAGGGCAATTTACAACAGGTAAATGTTTAAAATGATTTTTCAAATGTTACTTTTAATCTTCGGAGAAATTTCCTCCCGTAAGTTCAACTGTGAAAACATTCTGCTTTTTTTATTCTTCTTCCAATATTTTGCCGGAGAGAAATTACAGAAAATAGCACCTTTCTGTCATTCACCAAACCTGAAATAGTTTGTTCCAGGCTTGTGTGGAGTGATAAAGATAATTCAAATGAAAAAGAGACCTCGCCATAGAGAATGAGTATATTGTTGTATTTTTATTATCTAAAACTGTGGTCAAATCACATATGTGTTTAAAGATAAATTAGATCGCTATAACAGTTTTGCAAATTGCATAGAACCGCCTGCTGTAGATGAGGGACAATGATGATCTCTCTTTTATGGTGGTGCTAGAATTTAATGAAATATTCACCCCAGAACTCCAAACTGACAGTGTGGTGTCAAGTCTTTCAAAACAGTCTACTTCTGATGAATAAGGTTACTTTTGTGTTTTGGATAACTAGATTATAAAAATCCTATTACACAAATTTACATCATTGTTGTGTAAATTGAATCAATAACTTTAATCAGATCTATTAAAAAAGATACTTAAGGGAAGTAGCTTCTTTTCTTCATTTGTTTTCTCTGTTTCAGTGGAGTTGCATGTTTGAGTATCTTATGTTGATTTAAAATGCCGAGAAAAGCTGGTGTACAGTAGAGCATGTTTTTGCTATATTTTATGCAAAGTGTTAATGTCATGCAGCTATGTATGACAGAAGGTGACATTGATTGGCATCAGTGTTTTGGGTTGTCAGGATTTTGATGTTTGCATGTATCTATTTAAACTACATCTGCTTTTCCTTAAAGTTAAATGTAGAATTAGAGGAAAACAAATAATTAAGTATAGATAGGTGGTGATATGGTGGCGTTTTTTGTTTGTTTGTTGGTTTATTTTAACTGAAGAATTCAAAGTTAGTAGATCAAAACTGGAAAGATAGAATTTTTGTGAAGACCTGGGTTTTAATCTTTTTCTGAATCTACTGTTCTCTTTACCCTACTGGGACTCAGATGATTCTGGCATGAGTTAAAACTCCATCATCTTAACTTTTATAGTGACTTAAAAAACATCCCCTATCCACATCAAGCTGGTTCCTCTGCAAAAGTGAATCTTGCATTGAAAAGTTATTCTCTTTTAGAATCCTAAGTTACATAAAATTGCCTTTAAGTTAAAACTATTTGAGGTCAACACAGCTACTGAGCTTTTGCAAAGTTGAACAAGTAGACTTGTGGTGTTTTCTCAAGCATTTTACTGATAATGTTGTGAAAATCAGTGAAGTGAGGGGAATCTCGTGAAAGCAACTCGGTTGTAGATATGACCTACATATCTTGTGCATGCGATGTACTACATGATGTCCTTTTTGAGGCACAACGGTTGCATGACAGCAGATAATGAAAATCCTGAGCCATATGATTAAATTTTTAATGGATGAAGTGTACTAGGGGGGAGGTGGGAGTTGAAGTATTTTGTGTCTTTAATGGAAGCGTACGGGGGGGACGGGGAACCAATGACAAAAAAACAAACCCAGAAACACTGGGCAGTGATTAATGGGATGAAATTTAACAAGTCCAGGTGCTGCATTGTGTATCTAGAATGGAGTGATGTTGGGCACAAGTCTAAATTAGGAAAAAAATTGAGTATTTTCAGTTTTTATATGCATTTGTGTATTTTTTGCGTGTCTTTATGATATGTAAATAGCAGTTCAGTTTTTCAGGTTTGCTGTCTAATCACAGCATGTATAAAGAATCATATGGAACAAAATGTAAAACAAAGAACAAGAACACAGGCCTGGACATAAAAATCATGTGAAGTCATCAAATGCAATGTGTTTCTCACTAATCTTCAGTGTAATAATAAGTGATTACGTATTTTTTTGTTGAAGAGCTAATGTTTTCTTTTTCAAATACAATTAAACATTAATGTCTACAGGATTAAAATAATTATTTTGCTTAGTGATAGATTTGATTTTAATCTAATAAATTCAGTGTTTTAATTCACAAATCAAATGTGGGAAAACAGAAGAAATTAAACTGATCAATATACTTGTGCATTTTTGTGTTTAATTCATCATGCAGAAAAATAAAGCAAGTTTTTTATTAATTTCGTAATAACGGTAAAATGTACATAAATGAATAGGATTGTAATTAGTGTACTGAAGATATCAAAGGCTGTTTTAACATATGAGAAACCGTTTGTAAATCGTGCTTGCTGTGTCATTTGTCATACTGGAAGGTTCATGTTTGTTTTGTTGATTCTCAGTACCAGTTGCATTTTGATGATGGACAGATAATTACAGCAAGTTGCCTTCATTTCAAAAGTATCCAAGCCGAGGAGCTGGCTTGGAGTAAACTGTTTTCTTCAGTTATTTCCCGATTAATGTTGACAGCTGTGTTTTATAGACACTTTCAACTCTTTGGTTGCATAATCTCCTCCACCAACATCTGAGTTGCCTCTTGATTCCTGTTTGGAGCCACTGGGGACTCTCACACCATTTCTTACATGCGAAATACTTCATCTGCAGCCGTCTGCACCGGTGGAGCTTTGATAGGTCATCTTTTTCCATCCTAACGTGATGTATTTTAAAACCAAATTTCTCTTTGAATTTTTTTGCTGGAACTTCAAATGCATAGTTCTTTGACCATCTGTTCTTTGTTGCTTCTCTCCTTTTCTGCTAAACCTTTGACATCAAAGAACAGGCAAATGCTGAGAAATGCTCCCTTTGAGAGCTCTCTCAGCTGTGAAAGGAGGAGAAAAACTGCCTCAATTGTTCTTTTGTGGGCAGATGACAGTTTAGAGTTTGGATCGTGCTTCTTTCTGCAACCATCTCTCCACTAAAGCCAAATATGAATGGAAAATTCCAAAATATACCCTTAAAGGGCAAGATAATTTTCTTGAGAGTTTTGGCACCTGGCACAATGAACTCTGCGCTGCGAATGGAAACTAATCACAAGGAAGCTTCTTGAAGTCCTGCTGTTCCTCTAAAGTGTGGGCAAAGGGCAGAGAGAAGAGCTCTGTTGTTCATTTTCAGCTTTTTTGAGGGTTTTTTTAGTCTTTTCTCAGAGTGAGCATAGCATCACTGGGCAGCTCTTTCTTTACTTCCATTCAGAGTTTTAAGTAACAGGACTTTATCCAGAAAATCCAGATCAAGGATTGCAGTCAGCATCGTATTTGACCTTGGTCTGGTCTTTGCAGTCGTGGTTTTCCAGAGCTGAGCGATAAACCAGAAGTTGTGCCTCGTGTTTCTGCTTACTTGGCACTGAGATTTTTCTTGTTTGTTGGCGCTTTCCCAAAGTTCTTGTGAGATTAAAAAGAACCTTTGGGACAGTACAGAGTTTATAAATGTCTGAATGATCATGTCAAAAGCAAGACAGGCCTTCTCTCTTGGAGGATGCTTGGATCTTCTTCAGTATCGCATGTATAAGGGATTTGAACTGCTCTGCAAAGCGAAGCTTACATTTCAGCCCTAAGTGGCATCTTACATGATGGGAGTCCTGTTTTTTTAGTTTAAGATCTTTGGGTTATGAACTTTAAGTGTAGTAAGACTTTGTTTATGATCGGAAGAATCTTGCAAATGAACTATTGCATGCTCTTTTCACTGGTTAGAGCTGTTTTCTGCCAGTTTATTAGAAGGCTTTTTGACTAGTTGTTAAGTCTTAGTTTGAAGGAGTGGTTTTGGTTGGGGGTTTGGTTTGGTTTGGTTGGGTTTTTTTGTGTGTGTGTGGTTTTGTTTGGTTTTTGTTTTGTTTTTGTTTAATGCTGTATTAACATTCCATAGGTCAAGGGTTTGGAGGGCACAGGGGGGTTAGTACTCTGATTCCGCTCACTCAAGTATATTCTTTTTTTTACGTTGCTTTTTGAGAAATGATGATACAGCCCTTATTCAAAAAGTATTAAGCTTTATCTAGTTGTGTTAAGAACCATGAAGATTTCTTTAGGTCTTTCTCACTGGCAGGAAGATTGTGCCCCGTTTGTCCTTTCCTTGAGAGTGGTGACGTTTTGCCAATTCTGCTGGGTTGGATGGGTTCAGGTAGCAATTTTTGAGGCATTCAAGACTTTGAATGAACACTTGGTTTCAAATCCATATACCACGCTGTAAAATACTTAGAAGCATTGAGAACAGAGAGCGAGCTGCTTCAATTGCAGTCTGTATCATGGTCTTCTGTGAGTATCTCCCTAAAGGTGAGGGGGTAAACTTCTTATTCTCTTGTAGACCAGCATGTGTTAGCTTGACAAAGATGTTCTCTGCTAGGAAGTACTGAAAAAGTGGGTTTGTTTGAAACAAAGTACTGTTTCTGTAGATTAAGATGCCTGCAAAGCAGAGAGACAAACACAATACCTGGTGTTGTGTTTCCCTTTCTTCTGGCTGAAGTGGTTTTTCTTCTCAGATTGGCTCTCGGTGACAGGAGCAAACCCACTAATTGAACTCTCTGGTTTTCCCATCTGCCACTGGGAAACAAACAGTAACAAAAATCTTAAGAGGTGTGTCAACAACCAGAGAGATTCTCATGTTGAACTGAATGACGGTTTTTTGGTAAGGAATGTATATTGTTGCATATTTTAAGTACTTTGGTGATTCACATTAGCACAAAACCTAGTTGCAGATTTGGGATACTTTCCTGCACTTCAGGGATTCAGGAGATGAACGACTCAATGATTTTGTCGCTTCCATGACATGATTTACTCCCACTGCTCACTAGAGGGTAGGCTTGGGATTATAATAAGAGTGGTTTATAGTGATATTGCAATAGATGCACTGCCCATAGCAGGTCGAAAAAGAAAAGGGAATATTGCAGAGTTATACTGATTTCTAAGATCCATAAATATGAAGCTGTATTTTTCATTATAGTCTTTTTTCTCAAAGAAGTGGAAAGGGTTTTGTATGTGCTGGTTTTTCGCTCTGTCTTGGGCTAGGAGGCTTAAGACTGACTGAAAGCTTTTAGCATATCAGTGTATTGTGGATACCCGGTGAAGTCTGTTTCGTTATGTGTTATCTGAATATTTTGTTTAAGTATCAAAATGAAAGGAATCCCAGGCTGCATTATTTTATTTGGTGATAGTATCGTGCACATGTAAAGAAAAGAACTTGGAAAAAAGAATGTATAGATGATAGGAACTTTTCTGGCTAAATGAACAAATGTTCTAAGATTGCTTTGGTTTTTGTCAACTTAAGAAATTATTGTGTGTATGTAACATGCTGAAACATAGGTTCTGCAGTAAGGTTCCAACTTGGTTTTGAGACTTAATTTTCTGTTGTATTGAATCGTGATGAAGATTCTGTTCTGCTTTAGCTCTAGATCTGAATTGACATTCTCTGTTTCTTTTTGCTGTTGCTTTTACACTTGTAACATAGTGAACTTAAAATGGCATCTTTTAGACTGTGGTACAGGAGTGCTTTTTAAAAAAAATTCAAGTCTTAGTTAACTTGCGTGATTTGGGATGCCATAACTAATGAGGTTTACAGAGAGAGCAGTTTATCTTATCCAATTGTGTTTCATCTCTCATTGCTGTGGTACTGAAGTGTTGAACCATGATTTCATTTGTTTATGTGGTGTATTCATCTTCCCTCTTTTGGGAAAGTCAAACATTTATTTGTTTGTTAATTCATTTGTTTGCTTATTTATTTGTTTGCTGTGTTCTGAAACGGTAGTGAAAGCAGTGTTGAGAAAATACCATTGCTGTTGGCCCAGAAAATAGTCAATATTGGAGTGATTTCTGTTACAGAATTATCTGCATAATGTATTGCAGACCGTGTATTGACCTTGGGAAAGTTCTTCCTCCACTTGCACGTGGGCCAGACGACCCATTTCCACACTGCAATACTGTTCAGCTGCAAAGGAAAGAAGCGCTCAGGCTGTTTGCATAATATTGTCATTTTTGCTTAGGCTGTCGTATCTGTTCTTCCTGTGGCGGCATGCCATTCTTACCTAAGCCAGGAAAGAATAAAGAGAGTTCTCTTGCAGCTCAGAATAGAATAATAGTAACGGCAATTTTACTACTTGTCCTGCAGTTGCTCGCAGATTCTGTTATATCCTCAGTTGAGGCTCTTCCATCCTTTTCAAAAGTAAAAAGCACCTACTGATTTTTAAATAAATAAATCACTTTTAATGAAACGGGCAGAAAATTATAGTGCTAGACTGTAAAATAAGGTTACTGTTCTTCTTGCACTAAATGATCTGATCTCATGTAATCGATTGGTTCATTACTGTTTCTTGTGGTGCAGTCTGGTTGCAGTATATGGACAGTTAAATGCAGTAAGAGTATTTAAAATGTTCACAGTATGTTCTAATGTTTGCGTCACTTTAAAACAGGAAAATCTTGGGAAGTTCATTATTTACTAAAGAATAGAGAATATTTTAGAGCTGTGTACAGAAAACAGGTAGCAGATTCGGACAACTTTAAGTTCTATATAATTTTAGGACTTTACTAAAAGATTTTCTATAGAGATGAAATATTCAAGACAGCCAGTCTTTTAAAGGAGGTACAGCTCTATCGGCGTGTTCGGTTTGCACTGTAGAACTGTTTGATTTGTTCTCCTCCAGCATCTACTGTTGTAGGGTTATTGCTGTTGTATGATCCCGTACCAATTACTCTCCAACTCTTCCTTAAAAACTCTTTTGTCTTTTCTGTATTTGTCTGAACCTGCTAGTTTGAATTTGTCGTTATGGTTCATAGGCAGCTGTGTCTCTCTGCTGGACTTGCTTAATAGTTTGCTTTCCTTTTTTTTTGTGAGTTGCTGATTGCAGTAGCTTTCTGTTCTATGACAGCGTTTGGGGACAGGGTGATGCTTTTCTACATAACAGGTGTGTGTGCTCTATGTGGGATTCCTTAAAGTGTTTTGCTTGAGGGCATGCAGCTGAAAGAACCTCTTTGAAAATGCAAACTTCAGACATTTGATAGCTAAATACGCTATACAGAATTTGAAACACTGAGGATGTGTGTATATATATATATATATTTTTTTTTTTTTTTTTCTTTTAGACTTTGACTTCAGTGTGCCGGGGTCAATGAAACTTCACAATCTTATTTCTAAACTGAAGAAGTGGATCAAAATTCTGGAGGCAAAAACTAAACAGCTACCAAAGTTCTTCCTCATAGAGGAAAAGTGCCGCTTTCTAAGTAATTTTTCAGCTCAAACTGCAGAAGTAGAGATACCTGGAGAATTCCTTATGCCAAAGCCAACACATTACTACATCAAGATCGCAAGGTAATCTAAAATACCCTTGGGTAGTTGTCATTCTGAAAACAGAGGAGAAAATGAAAACCTCCTGCATCCATCCATCCACTCTGTAAAAGCAGATGTCGTGTACAATTCTACATATTTAAATTACATATATAGAGTCATACTTTGGTATATGCCTTTATTTTTTTTATTTTATTCTCCTCAAGTAATTTTACATTGCCTAAGCAACGGTGTGCTGTTATATGAAGAGTATATTTGGTTTTCTTTTATGTTGATATGAGATGAGTTCTCCTGTTGTAGTCAATAGTGGTATTAATCTTCAAAATGGTGATAAAGGCTTGACCTAATGATTAATTTTGTGCAAGAACTGTGTTTTCTTAAAAACAAATAAAACAGAATAGCTTTTTGACTACAAAATAGAAACCATGTGCTTGCTGGGTGATAGAGTTGCACCTTATAATACGGTTGTACTGGTTTTGTTGTTGTTTGGTCGGTTTGGGTTTTTCCTTGGTTGTTTTGTTTTTACATCATGGTTTAATATCAGAGGAGATTAGCTCAGGTACTATAATATCCTTTTCTTCCTCATAGGTTTATGCCCAGGGTGGAGATAGTTCAGAAACACAACACTGCAGCCAGAAGGCTGTATATCCGAGGCCATAACGGCAAGATTTACCCATACCTGGTAATGAACGATGCTTGTCTGACAGAGTCTCGGAGAGAAGAGCGGGTGTTACAGCTGCTTCGCCTGTTGAACCCCTGCTTAGAGAAAAGGAAGGAAACCACAAAAAGACATTTGTTTTTTACAGGTACTGAAAAGAGAGATTTTATGTTATTTTTAAATATATGTTATACTCAAAGATGAGAATTGCTAAAGTTTTGGAAAGCTACTAATCAGCGATACTGAAATTCTGGAATATTCAGAAGGCAAATTCACATCTGTCTAGGTAATTAGTCTTTTCTGGCATTGTAGCACCTCTCTGAAGAAGTTGATTGCGTGTGATCCTAGGTTGTTTTTAGAAGAGTTGACACAAATCATTTATGGTATAAAGTTCAGTTGTGAATAACATACATAAGGCAGGGGATGCACATGGGATCTGTTGCTATGGAAATGGATACATGTACTTCAGAATAAACATTTAGACACAACTGGGGAGGGACAGAACTTTTTGTCCCCAAGTTGCAATATATGAATATTGAATTTCTTTTACCTGTTCCACATAACACAGAAGAAGAAAGAATTTTGTTGTTGTTGTTTGGTTGGTTTTTTTGTAGAGCTTTGAATTTTATATATAGCTTCTGAATTCTCTGATATGAGAAAATATCTTTCTAATTTTTGAAGTAGTTTATATATGCATGGTAATGTTTACTTTCAGGAATGTATACTGACTGATTAGTTGTTGCTAAATAAAATCCATTCATAATCTAGATATTGGATGCAGGACTTCGATTGGGTGTACTTCTATGATCCTAGATTATCACAGTCGTGTTTCAAGGGCCGATACTTGCATGCTAGCTCTTCTGTTAGTATTTGAGTTATGGTTTAACTGTTTTCCTTTGTTCTGCTCTCTCTGTGCCACCCCACACCCCCCTCCCCATCCTCTCTCATCCTCCTCAACTGGCTCCCAGTCCCCCGAGTTGTAGCAGTTTCTCCACAGATGCGTTTGGTTGAGGACAATCCCTCTTCCCTTTCCCTGGTGGAGATCTACAAGCAGCGCTGCGCCAAGAAAGGCATTGAGCACGACAACCCTATTTCTCGTTACTATGACAGACTGGCAACGGTCCAAGCACGGGGGACTCAAGCGAGCCATCAGGTATGAGAATATATCATGAATTTTAATCAAGAGCTTTTCTTTTGGATTCTACTGTGTCCAATCCTTCCCCCCCCACACCCTGACCCTTCACCTCTCATTCGATGTGAGACATATATTTTGCAGAAGTGGTATTTTGGGGGATTTTTGTGTGGTTTTGGTTTTGCTTCATGTTTTCTTGGGAACTCCTGTATCTCTCTGGTGTTTTAGATTATCTTGGAAAGCTATAAAAAAAAGCATTGTTTGTTTTACTGTAGGCTTTTTTGAGTAACTGCAACTGAAAACAGACAAGGCATTGATTGCTTTTTGGCCATTCCGTATAGTGCTTTGAAAATAATTAATTGATAACATGGGAAACAGCATTTCTGATTTACATAAGCAGTTATAGTACGATATAGGATGCAGGCTTCCCTATGTTTTTCTTATGTATCTCCTAAAATTGCCAGTGTATTCATTTCATCTAAATCGAATAGAAACAGTTGCGTAATCTCACCCTAATAAATGATAGTACTCAGAGAGAACAAAGCTTCCTCTCTCTGTAACCTCCATCAAACATCCCATTGTGATAAATAAATTTATGTTTTTTATCTTAAGGTTAATGCAAATTCCTACATAAAATGCCAGTCCCATTTCAAATATAGCTATTAGAAAATACACGCTATACATGTATCACAGACATCATTTAGTGAAACTATCTTTTCAGGCTTTGTTACAAAATAAAATGAAGTGTTACACAACATCTGTTTCTATTTTGAGATGTTTTCCTTCAGGTTATAAAGCTCTTTAACAACCATTTAATTGAAGTTAGTATGACTATCATGCTTTCTGATGTAATAGGACAGAACCTAACTTTATTTCTTTTTCTAATTAATTAGGCTAGTATATGCTCCAGTAATTAAATATTTTGGTAGATTGCACATGTTTACATCTAGGGAAAAAACTATTGCACAGTGTGCTCTTACAGAACCAGTTGAATACAGCTCTCAGCTTTTATCTTTTGTATTTTTGAGGTAATTTTGCTGTAATAATGCATGATGCAAATTACCTGGTGTATTTCCCTTTCTTGTACAATAAAAAGCCCTTTACCTTCTACCCTGTATATGAAGAAACTATAGAGAGCCAT
Source organism: Pampusana beccarii (assembly GCA_013399365.1). Lineage (NCBI taxonomy): Eukaryota > Metazoa > Chordata > Aves > Columbiformes > Columbidae > Pampusana > Pampusana beccarii. Next base: position 426,703 of record VWYH01011107.1, on the reverse strand, counting down.
CCTCAGGTTGCATGTTTTGTAGGTGCCATGTATAATTTCAAATCTTGCCCTTACGTTTAAAATAAAGGATTTTATTTTATTGCTGCAAAATGTATATCCAGCTGAAGCTAGAAAATAGTGAAGTATGTTCCGTTAGTTTCCCACAAGGAAGTGCAGCATCGCGAGCTGAACGTTTCTTTAGCTCACATCTCATTTTCTTCTAAATCTTGAATAGAAGATATTTAAAATCAGATTATATAACGTTCCAGTCACAGCTTTTCTGTCAGGCCTGTTTGCAGGTCTCATGCTTATACGGTTTTATTAAAAATCTAGTCTTTTCGGATATTTTCTAGCTATGCAGAGGATGGGCTAACAAAATATTATGTGTGTTTTGACAAAGAAGTCGGGAAACAATGTTGGATTGGAAGCGTCCCAAGTTCAGGATGCTTCTCCTAAAATGGGGCACAGCAGTTGAGAGAAGAGGTGTGGTAGTTGCTTTTGGCAGACTTGTCTGTTGCTGAGAAGTGTATTAAAAATGATCTCTTTCAACTAATATTTTTCATACGTAGGTTCTCAGAGATATACTTAAAGAAGTACAGAGTAACATGGTGCCGCGCAGTATGCTGAAGGAGTGGGCTTTACATACTTTCCCCAATGCCACGGATTACTGGACTTTTCGAAAGATGTTCACCATTCAGTTAGCCTTAATTGGCTTCGCAGAATTCATCTTCCATTTAAATAGACTCAACCCTGAAATGCTGCAGATTGCCCAGGTGTGATTTAGTTTGTTCTAGATGCGTACTGTCGTCGGTGATCAAATGGAAATTTGGACTGTACTTTTGAAATGAGTCAAAACGGTAATTCGACATATAATTAACAGTGCCTTTCAGCAGGCTTTTCATTTATATGTGATTGCACATCATGTAGGTAGTAATTTAAGCTGCAGTCCCAGTGGACATCAACTCTAGCTTCTGTGGTAAGAATTTAGAACTTTGTCTGCAAAATAGTTCTTAGATTTTGAAATGGTTCGTGTAGATGACTGATAAGTCTCTCTTTTTAGTCCTTCTTCAAATATATTCCTTTGAATATATCTCTTTGTCAAACAGATTTAAAAAAAAAAAAAATTAGAACTTAGTTTTCTTAAAGGAGAATACTTTTGTTCAAATGCTGTTCTCTTTTCAGCATTGCCATCACGTCGAGCTACAACTCCTATTCAGAATGATTTTTCTGTTTTAACATTTAAAATGAGGCTTGCCACCTTAGTAGGGCAGAGGTGGTATATATTAAAGTTTTAATGCCATTTTAATGCATAGAGGGCTATACTTCATATAGCGATTAAGATTCTTTAATCCCTCTAGATAAGTATTCAGCTGCTTACCCAGAGTGAAGAGTGCGTAGAGAACAGAGATCTGTCTATTTGCATGATTCCTTATAGACCATGCTAGAGAAGAATCTATTCCTTAAGTTTGATATTGCAATAATTTGTATTTAGTAAGGGGGTTTGGACACATTTTTTTGAGAGAACACCTGACTTTGTGCATGACTTTAGTTTTAACGTTTTTGCTTAAAAAATGTTTGACTGAAGGAGTAAAAAGCTATTGGAGTGCTATTTGCGCTCTGAGTATAAACAGTAAACAAAAATCCAACTTCTTTTATTTTCATTAATGAAAATCTGTTCCTTTAATTAATTCTGTGCATCTTGCTTTTAAATCCAGGATACTGGCAAGCTCAATGTAGCTTACTTTCGCTTTGACATTAACGATGCTACTGGAGATTTGGATGCCAATCGTCCAGTTCCATTCCGGCTTACACCAAACATTTCTGAATTTCTCACCACCATCGGGGTGTCTGGTCCACTGACTGCGTCTATGATTGCAGTAGCTCGCTGCTTTGCACAGCCCAACTTCAAGGTTTGTGTATCTTTTGAAAGGTTGTTTGTAGCCATGTTAAATCTGACATTTTATAAACTAACCAGCACTTTCTTGGTTAAGGTCATGACAAAAGCCAGTTGAAATGTTTGCAATTTGCCTTTTTGGAAAGAATTGGAGGAAGATAGGTGTAATTTTTTGTCCAAATGTGTTTATTCAGGCTGATTGTTTCAGTGCTCTAGCCTCATAAATCATTACAAATTCTGGCAGTGGGAAATAGTAAAATGACAAATGCAACATAATCTAGAATCTTCATAATAATCTGTGACTAGAAATGTGTCTTGGCCCTTTGTTAGTGGAATAGAATGCTAAAGATATGCTGCTACTTTGATGGATTCTAGCTCTTAGCAGAGTGTAGTTTTCTAAAGGAATTGTCTACCTTCCTTTTAAATTCTAATGCTTTCCAAAAATGAGGCATCTTGCACTTAGGCAAGCAATTTGCACCAGAAAGACATTGCACATAACGTACTGTAGCTATGGTGTGAGCTAGTTACTTTTCAAAAGATGGAGAATATTCTAAAGTGATTTTTTTCTTTATCTATAATACAGAAAGCTGTGTTAGACTATTTTTTAATGATGTATCATCTTCCCTTACAAAGCCATGCATATCCATGCAAATGACTTTGCTGACATCACCTGTCATTTCAAAATCTGAATGATGTATACCCAGTTAGACTTGCCACATCGATTTGGTGCGGTCCCACCTTGAGTGCTGGGTGCAGTTTCGGGTGCCTCGAAGTCAGGATATCAAACCATTAGGGTGTCTCCAGGGGAGGGCGACCGAGCTGGTGAAAGGTCTTGAGGGCAAGACTTGAGAGGAGTGGTGGAGGTCACTTCTGGTTTTTGGCTGGAGCTGAGGGTGCTCTCAGCGCTGGCTGCGGCTTCCTCAGGGGGGAGACGCTGATGATTCTCTGACCAGCGACGGGACACGAAGTGGAATGAATCTGCATCACGGCACGTTCAGATTGCACATGAGGAAAAGGTTGTTCACCGAGAGGGTGGTTGGTCGCTGGACCAGGCTCCCCAGGGAAGCGGTCATGGCACCGAGCCTGTCAGAGTTCAAGGTGCATCTCGACACTTTTAGTCATATGGTTTGCTTTGGGTGGTGCTATGAGGAGCAGGGAGTTGGATTCAGTGATCCCTACGGGTCCATTCCAAGTTGAGATACTCTGTGGTTTTATGATTCCTTAACAATCAGAGCACAGGTGCGCATTTATTCTTCCTGGAGCATTGGGTGCCCAGCTCAGTTCAGACATGTTGTGATTATTGCTTTAGGTTACTTATCTTTTGGATTGAAGAGGAATACTTCTAACATTTTCTGCGTTTATCTTTTTCACAAATGCTCGTAAAATATATTTAAGATGTGTTTGAATATATTTAATATGTGTTTGTGTATGTTGGCCTCATACGTAGGTGTGTTATAAAATGTTTTATTTTTTATGTTCAAGCATTGAATTTGACTCAGACTAGGTGTCTAAAAGTTTGTTCTAGAAGGTCAAGACTCTTGGAGTTGACAGAATAGTGTCAGTAACATAACTCAGTGATGAGAAAGAACAGGAAACTATTTGTTGCAAGCATTTCTTATTCATCCAAGGATAGAACTGGCGTATATTTACATATGTATGTATATATATTATATACGTATGTATGTACGTTGCAGTCTTTCCCTATTTGGCAGAAAACTGTATTCTCTGAGAGCATAATCATTCTGAAAAAAACCAAAACACAACCAACCAAATAAACCCCAAACAAAATAGTTTTGCAAAGCACTTTGCACAAGACTTCTGTGTGTGTGTGCATTTGTGTGGGAAAAGTCATAAATTTGGAAGAGTCCTGTAAAAATAGGATATACATGACTGTATTTTTATATGAAGATCTTAATATATGTTATACGTTGTGTGATTTTTCATTTCTGTAGAAGTCATTGTGTTGTGTTTTCATAATGAGAGCTCTTTATGAAAAGAAAATAACTTGAGAGGAAGTAGTAAAGACAGTTGGAAGCCACGCTCGTTTTGAAAAGACTGAAATTGCAAAGTGGGACCAAAAGTGTCAGGATGCTGTTTACTGAAGTCTAGTTACAGTTCTATAATCCTTTGGTTCTTTGGATTAAATAAATAGTCTGATTTTTCTCCTTCACATAGGTTGATGGCATCCTAAAAACTGTGCTGCGGGATGAAATAATTGCATGGCACAAAAAAACCCAGGAGGATACTTCCTCTCCGCTCTCAGCAGCTGGGCAACCTGAAAATATGGACAGCCAGCAGCTGGTTTCACTAGTTCAAAAAGCTGTCACTGCTATCATGACTCGACTTCATAATCTCGCTCAGTTTGAAGGAGGAGAAAGCAAAGTCAACACTCTGGTAGCAGCTGCAAATAGCTTGGATAATCTCTGTCGAATGGATCCTGCCTGGCACCCCTGGCTCTAACTTGAAGTTTTCCAATAGCTTTTTTTGCTGCTGTTTATGGTGCGAGCCATATCCTGTGTTAAGAAAATGTGAACAAAGCTTTCCAGACCATGGCTTACCTGTCACACTGCGCCTTGTCGGTCCTTTTAATCGTGTTTACAGTAATATGACAATTTTAATTTCTTGAGGGGACATTTCCTCCTGTTTAAGAAAGGTTGTTAAATATGCAACAGCAGCTTTCACAAATAGCTCAAAATGAAGAGAGGAAACTTAAATAATGTACAGAAAAATGTTATTTTATGATGAGGACTATAAAACTAGCACTGTTAGATTTTGGGTCTGCCATTCTTGAGAACCTACGGTATATAAATTTTTTTATACAATAGTAAATATTAAAAAAAAAAAAAAGTATTCCCAGTTACGGAATTTTGCGAAATTTTAGTTAATCGCTGCCCCTTCATTATACCATATTGAAGGCACAAATAAATAGTTTTCCTTTAAGTTTGCCTCGAATTTACATGCGCAAAGTTGGTTTGTACAGAGAATTTTGTACCAAATGTATAGAGGTGACTTTTTGTCATCACTGAGAAGATGATGATCAAATTGTGCTAGCTTTTCTTGGAGCACAAGCTATGTACAGTAAAAGTGTAAACCACTTAGAGTATTTGGTTTAGTTGTGGACAGTATTTGGTGGGGGGGGAAGTTTATAAAAAGGATGGAAAAAGTCATCCTTTGATACATGTATCTGGCTGTAATAGATGAAAGAGTAAACTCTTATAAAGTTCTCTCTCTTTTTAATGTTTAGAGTTACAATAGCTTCTTTAGAATGAATCTGTTTCATTGTAACTTAAGAAAAGATCATTTTAGTGTTTCAGTCCTTCTGTTGTGTTAGCAATTTTTATAAAACTTTGGTGTTGAGAATGTTAAATTTGTACAGAGTGATTTTTTTCAGAATAAATATTTTGTAAAACTCAATGGTATTCATTTTATTTGGAGTATTTTTAGTACTATGCACCAAACAGAAAAGACCCAAAAGCAAGTGTAATCTTTAATAAGTGAAAACAGCCTGTATTTTAAAGGGTGATGACTGTATTAATGAGATGTGAGTGTCGTATTCTCATTTATAATGTTGAATTTGTTTACCAAAGAACTGTGCATGGGAAGTATGTATATGACAAGAATTTCTTCCTTCAGTGTGTACAGCCTTTCTTCCAAGCCGGTCAATTAATGTGTTAACCAGCTGTTTTCTAGAAGTCTTTCTTTAAACAGAACAATCTACTTTGCGTCTACAAGAAATTCAGCTTTTAAGTACTTGTTCAGAAGTCAAGATTATCCCTGCAGGTGAACTCTATTAGGGGATTTCTGGTTTTCCCACATAAACAAATATTATGTTGCTTGCCCTGCCAAAGGGTGGATCTGTCTGTATTTTTTCTTTTTTTTATTAATGACCAGTCTATATGTTGTTTAGAGATTTCAGAATAACACGAGGGGCATAATTGAAGTTAATCCCCACCATTCAGTACTGTGCTGTCCGTGAGACAAGAGGAATTTCTATAAGACAATCTGGTGACTTTTCCTGGGCGGGTGAGCTCACCTGCGACTTAACAGAGGAACAACATCTCACCCAGTGCTTACCTGCAGATGGAGGCTTGCGGTAGGTATGGCCGCAGTCATTACGGAAAAACAAAGCAACGTTTGCTATCCACAGGTCTCTTACAGAGTTGCAAGAAGACCTGTTCCTTTCATCTTTGCAGCCATTAGCAGAACCGGTCAATCGAGAACGAACTCGAGGGTCAGCAGGATGCAGGGGGACACGGCCCACCACTGTTCATCGTATTCAACAGTTCTGCCAACGCCATGAGCGGCGCGGAACCTGCTGCAGGGAAGTGAGGCTGACGGACAGAACATGCGATGTACGTATGTCCATACAAGTATATATGTAAGTACACAGTTTGCAGCCAGGACTGCAATATGAACTCAAAATGGTTTAATTAAGCTGTTGAATTTAAAGTGTTAATAGGTTTTTACTGTGTGTTTGGCTGGGAGGCATCACCTTATGATGTCAGACGGACCTTGGGTAGCAGTTATTTGCTCAGTCTTCATCACCTTTCAGCTGGGACATTCCAGTGCTGTACTGGGTATGATGCCTTTGGTGATTAGTACAGAATATTTTTCTATATGTTAGTTATGCATAAATGTTACAGCATGTGCCAATTAAACATAGTATATAGGATAATGTATAGTTTTGCTAGGTTAATTTATGGATTTGAACCTGTTCTTTACTTTTGACTGGTAATAAGTACATTAGTATTAGAAATGAAGATACCTTGCACTCAAATGCATTTTTTCTCTTTAGGATATAACTATAATATAGCAGGAAAAATAAAATGCTATTTTGAAAATGGAAATTAAGACATTATTGACTTGTAAATGAAAAGGAAAGCTTTACCCTTAGCACTCATAAATGAAAAGCAAATGTGCAATAATGTATTTATGGAAAAATGACATTTTTAGAGAAAAATCCAAATAAATGAACATTCCATTTTCACTATAAAGTCTAACACAATATTAAGGAACAGTGATAAATTTAGCTTATTCTGTGTAGGAGCTGTAGTAATCTAATCCTAGAAGTTTCAGAATAAAAAGCTAATTGCAACTGCAACTTCAGTAACACATTCTATGTTTCTCAGAAATTATTTCACTTAGAGTATTTCCCATGCAAATTTATTTAAAATCCTTTCCTAGGCAAGATGGACCAGAGCTTTTCCCAGCTGATTCACTGCTGCCATCCCCATTAGTTGGTTTGAAGACCTTAGCAAGAGCAAAGGGACTCTCCTCAAGCGAGTCATGACTTTCGCAGGCGTCGGCTGGGTCCAGAGCAGTCAGTATTCGCTAAGTTCCAGCAGAAACGGGTGGTGAGCATTTACTCCTCAAAAGTTTAAAAAAGAATGGTAGCCGACTGGTCCATGGCCACGCGATGACGGGTAAGGCTGGTCACTTGTGGACTTGAGATGCCAAGGGGCTGAAGCCTTTCTGCTTAAGGTAGTTCTTGCGTGAACCAAAGGATTTGCTGTGGGATTTGGCTGGGAGGAGGATTTTTATTACTTCTCACCAGACACATTTTGTTCTTGATTATGGTTCTTTTTCCTTGCAGGATGAATAAAGCATGGCCCCTTTAATCCCATGCTTGGTTTGTGTGCTTGTATATCAAAGAGAGGATGACAGAGTCATGCTGTACGTTAGTATATACAAGCGGAAGCTCAAATACATGAGCGGTAAGGACTATATAAAGATTTAGAAAACAAACTTATCTTTTTATTTTATTTTTTTTTGGCAGAGACTTGCTTCCTTATCGAAATCATGTTGGCAAGAAGAATCTGAACTTCTTATAAAACAAAACACTTCCTGCATGTGTCACAACATAGTCTGTATGCAGTCATTCACAACTAAGCTTAGTGCTTTCATGCAGGGAATTGTTGGCTTCCTTTTATCAGAGATTGTAACATTTGTAGCTGTGAAATATGACACATGCTGCATCAGAGGAGTTGCGGTATTTTTTCCTTAATCATTTGCATGTCTTAGATATGTCCAATTCTGGGAGATGACAGCGTTCGCTGAAAGGAAATCATCAGATAATTGAGCCACTTGTCTGTTCATGATAGAAATTGTAATGGAAAAAAGAGAATTTAAGTTAAAAGAGACAAATTTTGTTGGTTTTAGATTTGTGGCATCTCTCTTATCTGTTCAAATGTACTCCTAAAAGAAAACCTGGGGGGTGAGGGAGCAGAGCTAACAGGGAAAAACCAGTTATTTTAATGAGGTCCCAGACAGTGTTAATGTGCAAATGTTAACACTTGGTTCCCCCATTTCATGAATATATGCTATGGATTTACTGTAATTTGTGAGAAGGCTTACACAGGCTTAACCCAGAGTTTTACCACTGGCTCCAAGGAGTTAAATCCTGAAAGCTTTTTGTTATACATGAACATCCTTCAGAGTCTGGAGGAAATCTTCTGATGTATCTTGTATCATCAGCAACTGCCCATTAGCAGGTAAGTGGTTTGATGTAGTAGAGTATGTGAAGTTCCTGATTATCTTCAAGAACATGTGCCATATATCTTAGCTGCTTTCAATTTTTTATGATTGTAGATAAGGTTTTCCTGTGTCTCATTAGTTCAGATATATGCTCAATATGCATCTTGTTGAGCAGATACTTGAAAGTGAAATACATTAATTGTCGATTCACTCTAAGTATTCCCTTTAAGGTTTCTCCCCTCAGATTAGATATTACACAAAAACCCCCATGTTATTACTTTGTACAATCAAATGCTTGAGAATTAAAAGAGATCAAATTTAAAATTGTCTCTGAAATTGTGTACATGGGCATTATGCCATTCTTGAAATTCCACCTGGATGGTTTCTTTGTTTGTTTGTTTTTTCTTCTCCTTCTCTCTCCCCACCCCACCACTTCTTGTTAGAGTCCTGGGCAGATTTGGCTGGATCTTCATGAGGGTAACTGGTGACAAGTCCTTGACACCAAAGTTGCGCCAGCCGTATTTTAAGTCTGTATGAAATGTATAGAGCTATACATGTCGGTAGAGTTTCACACATGTACCTCTATTGGTGTGAAGTGGGCTTTATGATAGGTCACCTGAGTGACAGAAAGATTAGTAACTAAGAAGCAGATTTGGCATGAAAAACCGTAGACAAAAATGCGAGCTGTGGATTTTATGTGGAGAAAAAATAGTTGTCAGGTTTCTCGAATTATACTGTATTATTTCAGTCTCCTGATTTTTGTAATCATGTTTGGCTCCATCTTGATTAGATGATACTGCTGCAATTTAACCGTTTATTATTACAGTCTGCTCTCAAAGTAAATTATCAGAATTCATTTGTTTAAGTGAATTATGCTCCAAAACAAAATCATTTCACTTTAGTTGGGTATTTGAGTCCACCCTCTGAAACTGGTATGCCGCTTTGCTCCCCTGTAATTGGGCTGTCCGTGAATTGTCAGATAGGAAGAGAACAAGTGAGAGATTAGTTATTACTGGAAGAAGATGACTCAAAGCATTTCAGCAGCAGACAATGAAAGCTCTGTTTCATAATGGCAGTAGAATAAAGTTGCTTTTAAGGCTCCTATCTGTTTCAAATATGATGTATTAAATGTTCTTTTGTGGTGTAGAAACCTATTCAGGGAGAAGAATTCGCACTCACAGGAGCTTTTATTCAGCTCGGTGTGGGTGCATTTCACATTTAAGAGGTTCGAGAGCGCACATGTGAAACAACTGGTGTGTCGCATGTGATTTATCGTGGTTTCTGGGATGTGTGGGGTGCTCGGTGTCCACGTGTGCCCGCACTCGGCGCTCCCTCTGGGGGGTTAGTCAAACAGTGCTGCATGGCATTGCTTCTGAAGGAGGTGCTGAAAATGCAGGAAAAAAAAAAAAAGGCTGTGAAGTTGTTAACTTTAGAATTTTATCTCTTGGCTGTGGCCTTTGCATTTGCTCTAAATTAGCATTGCTTTTCCCTGAGAGTTTCAAGAAAAGAGCAGAGGAAATGCTGTTTCTGTGTCAGCCATGTTGCCTCCCCTCTCCACTTTCAAACTTCTCCCTTCCCACTTAAAATCTAATGCTTTACTTGAATAAATGGTTTATTTCTTTGAGTTACCCCACAGAAAACACCATGTCTGTGAGTAAATGTCAGGGTCTAGGTAGCACAGCTGGAGCCGGGTGCTGTGGGGAGGGCGCTGCAAACCAGGCGGTTCCAGCCAGTTTGAGCCGGTTTGGGGAAGTCCAGCTACTCAGCAGCAGGTGTTGCAGGGTGAGAAAGCAGCAGGTGTGAGGGGACCCAGCTGCAGGTGATCATTGCAGCAGAGGAGCACTGAGAAGCCAAGAGCTGTGGAGGAGAAGGGGAAGGAGCTGATAAACACCATGAGGTGCTGTCTGTGCCCTCACCCCGGGGGCTGGGGGGGATCTGCTGCAAGATGAGAGAAGCTGAGGCGGGAAGGAGAGGGGTCGGACTGGAGCTGAGCCTGGTGGAACGGGAGGAAAGGTGCTTCCCCAAGGTTTGTTTCATTGTTTGTTTCATTGTTTGTTTGTCTCTCAATGACTGAGTCAGTAATGAAAGTTTTATTTTAATTGGCAATAAATTAAATTGAATGAAATTCTCCCAGTCCAAACTGTTCTGCTGATGACAGTAAGCAGCCTGGCAAATGTTTCTAGTTGTGGTAACTTACTCTGGTGGCTGGATCTTGTGTAGCCAGGACTTCAAAAACATTGTCATGGAAGCTCATTAAGGGAGATGTCGGTGCTACAAAAAGCAGTTGCCTTTTTTTAAAAATTTTTATATATTAGCTGGTACTTTTCCCTCTGACTGCACTGAGGTACTTCATGTGGTTAATATGCTCTTGGAAAATCTTTCTTGAGGGAGCAATAAAACTTGTCCTGAGCTTGTGTGGTCCTGAAAGACAATATCATGCTTCTTGAAAGAAATGGAGTGCTCATCTTGCTGTCACGGCGAAGTTTCAGGTGTTTGTGCTGTTCTGCTGTCTGCGTTTCCAGGGGAAAGCACGAACTAATGTGGGTGCTGCTTCCCGTCCCATGTTTTGGCGGTGGAGTCTTTTGGATTTGCGAGGGCAGAAGCTGTTTATTTCTTGTGTTCAACAGTGCGAGCCTGTTTAGCACTTTGTATAGATATGTATCTTGCCATTTACTCGGTGGTGGTCGGATTTCTCTGAAGAAAACTCGTGACTGCCCCAGAAATCTGCTGTCGTAACGAAGTGCCGATAAAAGCCCTTTTCTGATCCACCTGATTCTTGTGCTCCTGGACATATAGAGATATTTGTTATAATTAGAAGTTATATTTGCTTTGGCTTTTAAAATTCATGTGCCCAATGCACTAATACCAGGCCTCGCTTACTGCCTGCGGCCTATTTTAATTTTTTTTAGGAAAGGATATTTTTCCGGGCTCTAAAATGCTGTCAGATTTATGCCTTAATCAGTCAACCAGTGCTTGCCCTCAGTCCAGTGTCCATGGACTGTTACGGTATCAGTTGTGTGAAGCTTTCTCAGTGTGGTGTCTGGGGAAGGACAGAGACCTTTGCAAGCTCTTTGTTTCTCTTGATACTAACACATTAACTATTGTTTCACTTCAGTCCTTGCTGTTGTTTGTAAGAAGCTGGCATTAAATAATCTATTCTGCTTATTCAGCTAGAGTTCTCATCAGTAGCAATTCATAAACCGCTTTTCAGTGGGTCAGTCTTGCTTAACCATCCCTTGAAGCAATACAAGTGGTACAGAACTTTTAGTTGAGGTCTGGTAGTGTCACTTAAATATTGTTTCACTGTGTAACAGATGTCTCCATTCCTTTCTATAATAAAAAAAATAGCAATTATCAAATAGAGAAAGATACCATATTAAAATTCTGTAAATTAAGCACATGCATTATTATAAAGGCGATTTTTGTAGCATCTCGTGCAATAAACTCTATCTATTTCTTTTTTTTTTAGTATGAGCATGCGAAGGGACTGCTGTCTGAGATTCTGTAGAGGACTGACACTCAGGACTTCAAGATTCCTGGTCTAACTCTGTAAGTTATTTACGTTCTCCAATATGAAGTGTGGGGAAAAAAAGATTTTATACTTTGGATACTTTGGGGAGTGGGTGTAAAACATATTTGCTTTGTAACCCATGCGTGAAAAATGTTGCTCTCAGTTAAAATAATGTTTCTTGTTAAGGTACTGCAATCTGGGAGGTCGAAACTCTATTTCCTTGGGATTAAATGACTTTTGAAGCATTTGTGAGAGTGTCCAAAACTATGTGATCTCCCAAAGACCCTTTATCCTCTTCTCCCTTTTACTGCACATGCTTGGCAACAACTAGCAGAGACTAAATGTGTGGGCATACACAGATAATATAGGAGATGCCGAGATCACAATAAGAAGAGTCAGGTGAATTAGTCTTGCAGGCTGTATCTGGTTTCCAGATGTGTAACTACATGCATCCTGTGTGAGATTTGTTGTTCTTGCTTTAGCCTTTGGAAATTTCTGGAGAGAAAATAGTATTTTTTAGTATTGCTTATAAACTCTCGGTGGAAGTATTGGGTGGGTGTATCAGATTCTGACTTTCTAGAAAGCACTTAATGCATGTTGCTGAGTGTGGTTTGTAACTGCAGTGGTTTTCTTTGTAAGCAAGAATGCATGGAGAAATGTGTGAAAGATACTTTGTTTCTCTATGCAAATAGTTCATCTTTAGTGCTCTCTTAACTTTAATTTGAATGTTACCCAGAATCAAGATTCTCCTCTAAGGAACCACCTTCCTCTTGTGGTGGCACTTTCAGTTCAGGCCAGATAATGCTGGGGTGTGAGCTGCATAGGGCTTCACTCACACTCAGAATCCCACAGCCCTGCTTCAGAACTATGTGGGACTCAGACAAACTGACAATAGGTAACTTTACCAACCCTGCTGCGAAGATATTGTCTTAATTCTGAAGTGTAGCTATAGATACTAAGTGGAAAAACTTCAGCATTATGTACTGCTCATGAGAGGTCCTTAATTGACTGCAGTGGGGCAATAACTTCTCAATTTATTTTGCTGTTTCATTATTATTCAGCAATAATAGTTAGTGTATTTGCTTGCATTAAGTCAACAATTCTTGAAGCAAAAGTTGCAGATAACTGGAAACTTATTGGGAAAAGGAGGTATATGGATGTGCTGCCTCTAAGTGTCCTACAAACATACACATTCAATAGGAGTGCCTTCCCATTAGTTTCTCTGCAGGAAAGGAGCAATTCTTGGGCAGAAGATACACGGCATGTTAATAAAGCTGGCTGAGGAGTTAACCTTATTGGAGAAAAAGACCTAGGAATCTTATTTTTGTTATTTCAGTTCTGTATACATCACAAACAAACAAGCTAGCCATAATGGGAAAACCATTTTATCAACATATTGTGTCAATTCTGCGGAGATTAAGGGCAGCTGAATTCTAGCACAAGCACAAAATGTTGTACAAAGTGCTCCTATACAGTTTAATCCTTTAATCCATGCAGTAAATAAATTTTTTTGATGTGAAACATAATCACTTTGATTAATGCAGCAGAGGGGAATATTTCTTCTGCTGCTGCTTTATGTAGGATAAATAGGAAGAAGACTGATGGAGGTGTGACAGAATAAGCCCTGTCCTTTAGACAAACTAATCTTTGGATTATGGTACTGTTATTAGCAGAATACACCATGGCTCAATTTTTTAATTGCTGATTTCTCGAGTATGATAAGTATTCTTCTAGAAGAGTTTTGTTATTGATAGGGGGTAATGTAGTATTTTTCTGAAGCTCTACTCTTTAAAGTGAATGTCCACTTGATAACTTTAAGGTCATGACCCTGTACAGTTCAGTATGTACAATGTCAGCAGAGAGATACAGAGCCACCAACATCAAAGCATTTCGTTAGCTCATTCAAATTTTATGAAATTGTTTTATTTTCAGAAGACAACGTAATGGTTGTTCTTTTTTTAACCATTTCAAATAAAATGCATTTCAATTTTATTTCAGAACTTTAAACCAGAAACAAAGTGAATTGCAACTTTTTGATGGGGTGCAGTTGGGGTGTTCTCAACTTTACAAGCGTTCCATGCCAACTTAATACCAAACTGTATATGTTTATTTTTGAAAACTGCAAGCAAATACTGTGCTATTGATGGCTTATATTTGCAGCTGATTTGAAGATGGTATTTTAAGGAACCTCAGTTGATACTGCACATCGCTGGGCTACATTGTGCTTTGGGGCTGCTGTAGATATATTTTCGGACTGAGATGCATTTAGTAAAGACAGACAGAATTTGACAAGATTCAACCAGAAAATGATGAATCTTTACGCATACTGAGTGCAGTGTTAAGTAGACAAAGTAGCATTAAGTTAGTTGTGTTCCTATGCTACATGGGGTATTTGTGTGGTATGTATATACAAATCAGAGGTGAGGGAAGTTGTTTTACTTCTTTCAAAGCTTTTTAGTAGTTACTATCAGTTATCAACGGTAACACTGTCTGGAGTTCCTGTGACGGAACTGCTTTCCACACTGGTGCCATACAGAACTTGGCCTTTGAAAACCCTTGGGATAGAACTGATGGTTTAAACGTGAAGGAGAACATAAGAAGGACAGATTATAATAATCTAGTTAAATTAATTGAGATCTAAATGGGGCGGGCCTTTGAACATCTCTTGAATAAATACTGGCAGGATTTAGGGAATGTTGAGTTTAGTTCGTCCTTCAGAATTACCTCTTGGTGTCTCTGGTTTATGTTTGCACTGTAGATTCATGAGAAACCTCTTATTAATTACAGCGATGCAATTCTGAAGCTTCGTGTTTATTCTTGGTTTGTTTTGACCTGCTTTAGTTGAAAGGCTAGTGGACCCTTAAAGCAAATTTTATTCTTCAGTGTTTGTGCCATATTTTTTCTTTCTTGGTTTTGCACCCCAAACCTGATATCCTTTTCCAGAGCTTGGAAAATATTATCCCAAATCGCACATGGATCCAGCCTTGGGGACTATAGGAAGCTTATTTAAATTCTAAGTTGTTTGTAATATTGATTTTCACTTTATCAGTCCCTTGTGATGTCTCCAATAGATATTTTCAAGTGTAGCGCTTAAGCTCTTTGTGAAAAAAATTTTATTTTATTTGCATACTGCCCACCACAATGCGGTTTTTACTCATTGCACCTCTGTGCTATCCCAACAAAAATACTAAAGTGATGATGCATTTTCCTCAGAAATCCAGAGGGGGTTTTTAGTACAATTTTTTTGGTTGTTGTTAAAACGTAATATTTTAAGTCTGATTTTCCATCCTACAAGCTATAAATCTTACCTGTTTACAGGTACATATAGAATTCTGTGGACTAATGATTTGAAAGTGCTATCACATGAAAACAATGGTGTCGCACAATAGTTGACTCCCTTAGGAAATTACATAGCTATCTCAGTACTCAGGAGGTTTAAAACTGTCAGTGCTTGGTAAAGATGAGTAATAGCAATCCTAGCTGTTCTCAGCCTTGAGTTTTAAAATTGTTTTCAACTCTCAATGCAAATGTCCCTTTCAAGGTGAAAAATGTCACACCAGAAAGGCTGAAAAGTTTCCAGGCAATTACACTGGTGAATAAGTGCATATGGATTCTTGATAACTTCTAAATAAGCTCTTTTTAAAATAAATAATAATAGTGAAAAAGACAAGAACCTCTTTAATTTATATATGGGTTGGCTGGACTGGAGAAAATAAACTATTGAGTAAATCTGTAAGGCTATTTACTGATTGTTGAAATCTATAAATGATTTTTTAATCAGTGTTGTGCTAAGCTTGCCACTGCAGATCCGGCTCTGTGAAGGCTGTCAGGTATTATGTAATGACATGATCTAATCACAGTGACATGCGGAGCCCCAGGTCTGGGTTTTAAATTGCAAACCAATATAATAAGTAGTAACCCATTCACAGGTTCTCTCTTCTTAATTTGAGAGACTACATAAGCAGCAAACGAGCATATATAAGCAGCAAACGTGGCGTCACTTTTGGCTCACCTATAGCTCTGTTTGCTGTTGGCAACGTGAAGTCTTGTACCGTAATCTTTTTCATGTTCATATGGTGGCAGGAATTTGGCTACCTGTTCCACTGTTGCAAAAAGTCTGCTTTTGTCTTCTTCTGGTGGTTTTAGCAGCTTGAAACACAAAAACACAGAAAGAGGATTGTTACAACCATGATTACTACTGAGCAAATGAAGGTTAATATTTCAGAGGAGAAAGAGGAATTTGTTTAAAGTATGCTGTGATTTTCATACTCTTCTGTTGACTGGACACCCAAGTGGCAACGTGTTCATGTTAAGCACAACTAAGATTTAATTAACCTGTTGCTCCTGTAATATGGCCCCTGTATAACGCCTGAAAGCAAGAAGAATTTGGATCAAAGATGTTACATGACAAGCTCTTGATCAACCTGTTGGTTTCTATGAGAGTGTGATTATAACTGCCCACAGTCTGAGGAACACGTGAGTTTTGTATTTGGGTGGAAGTAGAGCAACCATTTAGATGCTGGCTCTGCTATTGAGTCACTCAGTGTTGGATGTATCTTCACCTCTGTGGTTATTCCCCTCAATTTTTCTGCTCCTTCATTCTTGTTCTCTTGTTGCATCATGTGAAAAGGCTCAGGATAGATTCCCCGCTGCACTAGCTCAGCTTCTCTGCAGTTTTCACATTTGATGCACCGAGACCAACTCAGCAGCTGAGAATGTGCAAATTGCTGGGAATATGTCAGGGGACTGTGAAATGAGTGCAGCTAAAGCCTCCATATCCTCCCTGATAACTTTGTGTCTCCTTGACCATGAAGCAGAGCACATACAGGATGATGTGCTAATGCCAAATGAATTACAGTGTAGCCACTTGAAGTGAGAGTTGCACTCGTAAGGATGGGAAGGGCTGAACAGAGTGTGCCCAGGCTGTTTCCTGTGCTGGACGTGACACCTGTGACCCACTGCTCTGTTTGCCTGCACAGCTGCTGTAGAGCTGCTTTGGGGATCTTTAAGTTGGTCCCTCACTAAGCTGTGGGCACACCTGCTGAGTGAAATGAGGACACATCTTCTAAGATGAAGACAGGTTTTCTAAAAACAAGCTGTAAGATTTCAGTGGGAGTAAATGAGAATCCTAGTATATGAGAAAATACACATGCTTCCTTGAAACTCTTATTTGTAGCTACTTTGAAAAATGACTTTAAAATCCCTGTTTAGCAAACTCCCTTATGCAGAAGGGAGTTTTTATTACTCTAACAGTTATTATTTAATGTGAATTTGAATTTTAAATAGCCCATTTCCAAAGAAATACGTAAACTTGATTGCAGTTCTTTCCCCATCATTATCCTTTAGGCAAATAGTACATGGTGTGCCTGCAGAAACCTGAAGGCCTTCTTAGTAACCTGCCAGTTATGCTGCAGAAGGAAAGGGGATATATTTAGATGATTTATAAATGGCAGAAATAAATCTGGTGCCATTTGGTATCAGGTATAGGTTTGTAGGATAAATGGAAAGAGTAAATTTTTTTTAATGTTGTAACTCTCTGAAGCATAGCAAGCAAAAGAGATGAAAATACCAATTTAAAGCAACTTCTCTTTAGGCAAAAAGAAGCAAAGAAGTATTAAAGCAGGTGAAGGAAGTACATAAATGAATAACTGGAGGAAAGTACTTCTGTGAATCATCTAGTACAGACAACTGTCAAAGATATGAGGCTCTACAACTATTTTTATCTAGTGCTTTATGGCTGTGATCTGGAAAAATGCTTACATACATGTATAACATGGAAGCAATTCCACTGCTTTCAGTGACTTAGGAACAAACGGGCAGCCATATGTGAATATGTTTTCAAGCTTAGAGCTATCAGACTCTCATTCTTTGTGCCTGTTCAAAGCATCCACTGAAGTCAGTGGGAATTTGGGCCGGTTGGAGATGTCATCTGGAGTTCATTTGGAGCGGTCTCATAGCAGAGCTTGTATTTCCTTTCAGGATGTAAGTCATAAAAAAAGAAAAAAAAAAAAAAAAGGAAAAATTAGGCAGCCATTTCACCCCTCCACATTGCCTGTTCAAGACAAAACATTCTGATTACTGCTCATGGAGGCTAATGTGCTTAACTTGGAGATGTTTATCCTCCCAGCCTTGTAGTCCTAAGTGGATGATGGCTTCAGCAGATTGCAGGTCCTGCTAAGACAAAGCTCGGAAAATCTAGCCAGGCAAGCATCGTGCTAATGACAGGGATGCCTACTGAGGGTGGAATCTTTAAAGAACCTCTTTCTGAAAGTTTAAATTTGAGGTTCCTGACCACATGGTGAGTGTCGTGAATGGGTTGATGCTGGCGTAGGAACTTGCTCTCTTGTATCCTTCCTGCCTGGACTGAGCACACTTTTCCTTTTGTATTCAACAGCTACCCACTCTCCAGCCTGTCCCAAATGTGGCTTGGGACAGAAAGCCCTGGGTAAGCTTGGCATGGCAGGGTGGTTTGAAACAACGCACAAAATGTGGCATTTGCTGAGTTTTTTGTAGTGCAGTTGAAAAGAGCGAATACTTTGATATCTGGTTATCTCTAGGTTTCTCTGATCTAGTCCTGAAAATTGTAATTATTATTTCGGTTATGACTCTTACCTTTAAGGATCAATGATGTGTATAAAGCTGCAAACTGTTTCTATTATAACGTATCAACAGAGTAAGATTTGTCTTTTTCTCCGAAGCCTCTCCTTTTTGAGTGTAAGAAACTAAGCAGTTTGAAAATATTTTTTCCTGAAGGATTAATCTTCTAATCCATATTGATATGCACTTGAAAAACAGCACCTACCATACAAACATCATTCCTTACCTACCAATTACCTAGAGTCATTTAGCTGAAAGCCCATTACACACTCCTACCATGTGTAGATCAACGCAGTGCATCTGTGAAACAGTCCATTGATATGGACGTAATTAGATTTTTATCAGTTTCAGCTAGGTGTAACCATTTCATTATAATTGACCTGGATTAGTTTCTACATGTCTCCCTCATTAAAACGTATAGCACCTGTGCTAATGGGTTTTGTTTCTATCAAGATATAATGAGGACTGGCATATCTGCATATTCTCCAAGCTCACCAAGAACAGAGACAAATACTCTATTTTATTACCATCTGACAGAGACATAATGATTGCTGAGAAACTCATTACCATCATATTATGCAATGATTTAACTTTAAAACCTTGCTGTGCTGCAGCCTGGTAGTGGTAGGGCTCTTGGAAATGTGTGTTTTTTTGTTTGAATAGTGTGAGCTGAGCTGATTCCCTTCTCCCCATGTGCTGTACACAGTCTATTTGCTTTGTAGATTTCCGACTGATTTTGAGTGTATTTCATTACTGTGCTGTGTAATTAAGGAATATCACTGAAAGACTCTGAGAAAACCACATGTGATAAAACTACAGGTAGAGCAGGAAACTTGTACAAAAGGAAGAACTTTGAAAATATTTCTTCCTTCTTAGTACTCCCTGATTTGCACACCCCCATGACGCTGTGGTTTATAGGTAACGTGTCCTGGTGCCTCTTTTGAGGCAGCTGGTCAACTTTTCTGCAGCTTTGCAGATATAGACAGGTACTTACAGATAAAAGCTTTTCAGCTGTAATTTTTGTCTTCATTCTCTGTACAACTTACCCTCTTCCAAATGCTACTGCTGAGTTGATTTCTTCAGAGCTCAGTTTAGTGCAAAAGACCATGACAGAAAATGTCACTGAGCACGGTTTATCATTTGAACACAAAACCCCTCAGTAACGCAGAATAACACAGTTCATGTGGCAAATGCTGGCTGCCGTCTCTCTGCCTCCACACTAGATAGGGGAGAGGGGTATGTACTGTTAATTTGTCTCTTTCACCTGAGATAGGAGGTCCTTGAATATCCTAAATATCTATAGGGTAGTTGAGAATGCCAGTTCTAAGCCCTTGTAGCCTATTTGACAAATTCATCTCGTGGTGTATTGTTTTACAGTATGGGGGGCAGTGAGTGCTTTAGAGAGAGATACTGGTCCTCTTCCAATTCCATTGAGTAGTAGTACTCCTGAAGATAACCAAAGTTTTTGTACTTGACAAGTGCTGAATAGCTTGAATTAAATGTTTGATTGTTTCTATGCAGTTTCTGGAGAGAAACATCCATACTGTGAATTACTCGCTAATTAACCATCCCAGTAACAGTACTAGAATAGAGATGAATCACAGAATGTCAGAATGGCTGGAGTTGGAAGGGACCTCTGGAGATCATCTGGTCCAACCCACCTGCTAAAGCAGGTTCACCTAGAGTAGAAGATGAAGATGGAATTTATTTCTGTCCTAGCCTAGTGGAATCATGGGAGTAGTGATCAGAAAAACAGACAGGTATGTTGTTCTGGAAGCAGTGTTTCAATTCTCCTTTCAATGTGTCGAATTCACAGTGTTGAAATATTTTCATTCTTTCATATATGTATACACAAATACACACTTCCTAATTGGGAGACAGTAAGAGAGTTTTCTCATTTTGCGAACTTTTTGAAATTCAGAAATTGCGTTAACATTTTGAATTTCAAACATTGAGCAGCTCTAACCAAAAATCCAGGCTGGGTTCGTGTTTGGGGTGGCACTGACATTTTTAATCACTGGACAGTTACTTCAGCAATTTTGATCCCTTTGAAAATCATTTGTTGTTTTAAATAAGTTCAGTTATTAAAGAAACATACAGACTGTTCACACAGATGTAATTTATTTGATAAGTGAGAGAAGGAGTGACTCGGGTAGCAATGTAACTTTAGACATTTGATTTCAGTACTGTAAAGTCAATGGATAGAGATGAGTTCCAGACTGTTCTCCAGGGGAAACAACCTGTCTCCTGTGCCGATAGAGACTAGATGTGGATGCCCAAAATGGGACAGTGCTTTGTATTTAGCATGAAAAATGACAGGAATGTTTCATAAACCTTGTTTTCATCTAATCGCAATGAGAACTTTGCAATACGATGACTTTCAAGGCTTAATTCAATCCTGAGCTTGTTTACCTGTGTTTTAGTGTTTAGAAAGGAAGGGGATGGGAAAACTTCTTATTCTGTGTCTGAACACTGGTGAGCAAGTTAACAGATTGAAATGCCTGCTGAAAGAGATAACACAAAATTCATAAAATAGTCTGGGCATACCTGAAAATAGATGGAAAGCTTTCTCCATATTCAGTGTTTGATCATGTAAGTAATTTAGCTATGTTATGTCATAGAATCGTAAACACAGTATTTCACCTGGGAGAACTGCTATCGGTTTATAGAGCAAGTTTCCCAGTTGGAAAATGAACCATATGGTGCATATGTCAAACCAAGGGAAGGAGGTAAGCCTCTCAATAAATAGTTAGCAGATTGACTCTTAATTAAGATCAGATGGTGCCTACCATTAATCAGATACCCAGGAAACCTATTTATAGTTGCCTTGATCTTGGGTGTAAAGTTGTTATATGAACAAATTTCTCCACTCACCCAAAATCAATGGAGTTTCACTGATGTGAATGAATGTTGAACATGACCCTTAGTCTGTGTTGGGGGAATTCTTGTGAGTGGAGATGAGAACCGATCTGGACAAGCCAGCTGTCTGCTGCTCATGAGGTGTAAGGTTGTCATTCTTGGAGGAAGACAAGACACAGAGCAGCAGGGAACTGGGAAGAGCTGTGCATGGTAGAACTTGTTTCGGGAATGCAGAAAGGGCAAAGTCTCTTAGTTTCTCCACCTGCCTCCTGTTTCTGTCTGGCTCTTTGCTCTTCACCGTGCTTTCAGATTCTAGAAAACACCAAGGCATTTCAGTCTCTTGCAAAAACCTTATTTGCTCTCAGAAATATTAAAGATTATTTTTGAAAAATGATGGTGCGTATAGACCAAAGAGATCTAAAAGTCATTGGTGGTCTCCAGAGAGAAAGAGCCAAGACTTGTCTCTTACCTCTTAAAGAGGTCTTTTATAATACAATTTGCACAGCCCTGTGCAGGGTAAAGTTGTACCCCTTGGTTATCACTTCTAATGAGTTTTATTTTATAAATGCCTTTTTCATGCAGTCCTGCCCTGCATTGCTGGTGTTTCAAGCTAAGCAGTGAACTAAGACATTTGAGAGGAAAGGATACAAACCGATAATAAAGTTTGGTTTTGTTTTCTGAATTAAGTTAGCCCCTACTGGCTCCTCTTCAAAGTGGCACAAAAGCCTTCAGCAATATTGTGTCAGCCCCCAAAAAAGCTGACCTGTTCTCACCCAGCATGTAGCATCAGGCTGGCGTTTTGTTATTACTGATGCTATCAAAGAAATATTTTTTTGTAATGCAGCTAATGGGGGAAAAGTAGGAGTACATTCCTCCAGAGGACTCTGTGGATAATAGTTACTAGCCAATTCGGTCACTGGGGCTATAAAAAGACTTTCTGCAGATCAAAGCATTTCCTTTTCTGTCCTATAGCTTTTTCTGCACTTTGGCTAAAGTGATCACTCTACCTATATTGTATATCCATGTGTGTAAGAAAGTGCTGTAATAGTTTTCGAGTAATGAGAAGGAGAACACAGTTGTACGCAGAATTTTTCCAACCAACTGTAGGATTGCTGTCACAACATATAACTTCAGAGCTCAAATGTTTCCCCATCTTGCATTATTCTTGCACATAGAATTTTATGTTGTGTTGAATAGAAAAAAATAGAGTCAGTGCACAGTGATGCTTTAAGCTTATTATTGGTGTTGTAAAGGGTTGTTTTTCTTACACAAGTACAAGGATATTGATAGCTAAACTATACCCGTGTGTTTATTTCAGGTAAACATTCTGCTGGGATTTAATTTATGAGAGGGATCTTTCTTTTAAAAGCATTGGACATGTCTGCATACTAATAAGAGATTATGCTCTTTAGTCCTACATATTGGAGTGATTGAAAACAGGTCATTTAAGTCCAGCAGAAGTTTGTTTGCTGTGTAATTATGAAATTGTGAAAGACAGCACTCAAAATGACACTGAGGGTGCTGACTTTGGAAACCTCCTCTGTTTGGAATCAAGAGTTGCGTTCATTCTTGTGTTTCTAGACTAGTATGTTTTTAATGTTGTAGAAAGAAAGAAAAAAAAAAAAGAATCCATGCATAGAGAAAATAACTTGAGCTGTGCGAACCTTAGGAGGATGGGAATTGCTTTTTCCCAAGCACAGGTTGGTGTTTGCAGTGTACCAAAAGGAGTGTGGTGTCTGTGTTTGTTGGTTGTTTTGGTTTTTCCCCCTCCAGCTGTAAGCAAAGCAGAGGTTACTCTGTGGGGAGCAATATTTGGTGCATCAATGAGATATGGAAGAGGCCAATTTGTGGTTATGCTGTAAGAATAAATTCAGGGGGAAGTTCTTTTACATCTGCAAGAATTCAATCCATATTCCAGAGTTGGGCAAGTGATTCCAGTAAAGAAAAATATTTTTTTTTTCCCTATCTAAAGCCGTGAGAGTTTTTCTGAGTAGCATTATTCACAGTTTAACTCTTTGTTATGAATTCTTACCTCAGTGGCTGTGTCTGCGTGGCCAAGAGAAGCCTGACCCCGGCTGTTTCACTCCAGCCGTGGCACTGTGAGCAGAGGTGCCAGTGCAGCAGCCTGTGGAACGTGCTGTGCTGTGCTGGGAGGTCCCTGTGCTCGTGTCCCGCCTGTGCCCGTCCCCAGGCTGCTGCCAGCGAGTGTCCCTGCGGTGTAGGTGAAGAGCCACAGATACATCCTGCCCTGGAGGTTTCCCTCAGTAAATGTCACACTAACAGAACAACTTCTTTCTATTTGCTGAGTTTTCATTGTCTTTTAGGTGAGTTTTGGTTTACTCTAGGGGGATGTTTTCTAAGTCAGTCAGAAGCTGTGTTTGTGAATCTGATAAAGCAAAGGCCTGTACTCGCTGTGAAATATGAGCCTGATTCAAAGCCCTCTCAAGCTCTTGGAAATAGTTCCATTGATTGCAGCAGGCTTGGATCTATTCTCTCTTCTGTGAAAATTCTGTAATAAATGAAGCTGCTTTAGGTCATTGGGAATGAAGGATAGCAGCTCTAGGTAGAGTGTTATTACTGTGGTGCCAATAATCTCCAACTGTATTAGGGCTGTTACAGCATGTCCGTGGGAAACGGTTCTTTTTGTGAGTTCCATAAGAATGTTTTTGGCTTTTCATTCCTGGTTTGTGCTAGTTTCTTTTAGGTTCGTGACTTTTTGTTCTTTTGTCTCCATTGGTGTCCCAGTCATTCAGAGAGCCAGTAGCTCATTAGATACCTTGCTGGATTCCAAAGTTTAGCTTCTAACCTGGATAATTTATTTAGACCATCAGCATCTTGCGTAAGAGACTCTGTCATGTAGCAGTCTCAGACTGCATCAGCCTCTTCACTAGCAGCGTGTTCAGTAAGCAGCACTCTGTAAATATACTGTGTCTGTACCATGGTTCTATAGGGTACTTTCAACTTCTCTTTAGTTAATAAAATGCTTTTGATACACCTAAAATTACAAGTTTCTCCTTGCACATTTTTCCTATGTGGTAAGCACCTTCTTCAGATATTGAACTGAACTTAGAAGGTATGTAGCTTTTTCTGTCTGGTCTTCTGCTGCCTTGTGTTTGATTGAGTTGTGTATAGCCCCAGAAAGCTCTGTCGTGTGATTTCCTTTTTTTGAAAGTTAGTCTTCACATTCAAAGATGCATGGGCTCAGATAAAGTTATTTTCTAAAAAGTTTCAATTTGACATGTCAGTGTCCAAATAGGAACCTCTGAAACCTGTTGAACCCTGACTTCTGGAAATATTTGAATTTGAAATTTGAAGGGAATGGATAGCAAGTGTACAACTCTTAATATTGGTTTAGCTAAATAAGAGAAATTTATGAGAAATCAACAAAAAACAAGTCTTCCTCCTTGCCCTGGTCCAGTTCCATGCAGGTTGTTTTCAGTAGTGCACATTCCCTTCTTTTCTGGGTTTAGAAAACTTGGTGTTTCAATTCCTCCCTGGTCTGCTGAGTTTTAGAAACTAACCCTAATATATCAATTAGGATGAGAAATACTCTTTCCCTGGCATACACCCATGCAGATTCCTCATGGCCATTTGGACGAAGCCCAAGCTCTTGTAGTGGTTGCCTGTGGTGAAAGTCCAACTGCTTTTGTGCATAACAGACCTCTGGGCATGGATGGAGCATGTTTGCGTGGATCCAATTGTAGGATCAAAGCCCTCATTAGCTCTGCTCAGGCTTTTGTTGGAAGCTGATCTTTCAGTTGCACAGATCTCTGCTTTACCACTGTGGAAGTGCGCAGCTAGATCAGATGAATTTGCAAACAGGCTGAGCAGAGACTCTGTAACCACCCCATTAATTCCTGCTCCTGTAACACAGCAGGGACTTTGCAGCCCACCCAGCTGCATGTGTTGTACCCAAACCTACAAACACATGTAGAAACGAAGCTCATCTGTCTCCTTCAGCTAAATTTTTTTTTTTACTGACCCTAATTAAAGAATTCTCTTTACAGTGCCTGCCTTTCTGTCACCACTTTCTGGTCCTGAATTCACTGTCGGGTTTGCACCATTCGAGAACCTGCATATTTCAGAATAGCTTTCAGTGAACAACTGTTGTACTGATTCGATGGGGAACAGTCAGGTCAGAGGGGTTTTGCCCAAGAGCTTGCATTTCTGTAACAATACCATTAATTACCTGAATGATAGTAAGTGTAGTTTCACATGCACTTTGAGCCAGCATAAGTAGATGCTGCTGCCGAGAGTAGCAGTTCAACCCTCCCTATGCCCTTGGCTGCTTTTTCCCATTCCAGAATTGCCCCCTTTGGTGAACTACATTGTTTTCGTTCAGATTAGTTGCCTGATGGACTTTGCCACCTGGCTGCACAGATACTCGTCAGCATGGGTGAAGGAGTGGAGCTGGGAACAAATGACTGGAGCCTGGGGGAGGACAGGACTGGCTCTTCTGGAACCTGTCCTAGCTTAAGCCAGCTCAAAGGGTATGTGAAATTACTGCCTCACATAAAATAATGTTATTTTACATCCTGCTCCTTTAGTTCTTCACAGAGTGGCCACTTCAAAGTGCCTGTGCTGTAACATCCGTTTGGAAGAGCTGCAGTGAGAGAATTTGTTATGTATTAGAAGATGGGCCTGGTTAATTGGTTTGAAAAGGAATTGGATCTTCTCTCTGAAGTCAAGAAATCTAGAACTGTTTTCAGGGACAGAGTGAGGGAATGGTTCTGGAGGCATTTTCAAAATCTGTCATCTGGAGGCATGGACTCTCCTGGATTATTGGCTTTCTTTCCCTAAGCAGATTTAGTGGCTGGTCAGACCTCTGACTCTATAGCAGCCTTTGCAAATTTAAGTAGATTTTGAGTTGGTTTATGTTATACACAGCCGTTTCTTCTCTGGATTTGTATTTGGGAGAAAGAAGGAAGATGGTGTCAGGCCACCTCAGGTACCTGTCTTAGCTGAACGCGCATTTGCTGCCCTGTGGAGTACGGACACACCATCTGCTTCCAGCACTGGGATCCCTGCCAGCTGGAGAAACGTGGGGGTACTTGGACAGATTGAGTGCATTGCCCCATGAGCTGTGATCGCAAGGTGGACCTTTCTGCTTTGTCTCTCGTTGTGCTTGCTGCATGGTTAACTCTGTGAAGGGACTTGCTCATTCTTATGCAGGGCCATCTTTACTCAGTCTCACCAGTAATGTCACTGCAACTCAGATTTAAGTGGTCAATTTTTTAAAAGCTGCTATAGTCTTTAGGCTCCTAATGACTCCTGAAACATGAAGTGAATTCCTATTTGCTGAGACTGAAACAAAAATAAGAGAGCTCAGTGCTTTCTCTACTGTCTGTTTTTCTTGCCTTTTCATGGGTGAATTATTATAAAGAAAGTTATGTATCCATGGAGACACACATTATTGTAATGATAACTGGAAGGGGCTTCCTGTTGAGGAAATAATAAGTGTATCCTGGGTTGAATAAATTCCAAGAGAGAAAACTCTCTCCTTCTGCCTATCCCAGCATGCTGCCCCTCTGCAGGAGCCCTGATGATTTCTACGTAGAGCACAAGGGAGAAGCTGCTTCTCACAGCACCCATCTCCGGCTGTGTTGGGATCTCCAAATGGGAACCCATGTGGGAGGTAGCAGAGCTGGGAAATGCATTTACCTCCCTCTAGGTCCCATCTGCTGTCACCTCGCAGGCAGGAACCCTACCAGTGGTAAACTGGGTACGGTGTCCCAGCAATGGGGAAGGTATGATGAGATGTTATTTGTTTGCTGGGGGAAGGCTCCTGGCTGCTATGGGAGGAGAACAGCTCTCAAGGGAGAACTCTATAATCTGCGAGTTCAAGAGCAGCAGAGCTTCTAGAATAGCAACCACTCAAGTGCTTTTCTCTATTAAGGACTGTTTTAGAGGACAGAGCGAGAGGGAAACCTTAGAGGGTTCCTCTTGGCTGTAGTAACTTCTGCAGCAGCTGGCAGCCTGGCCCTCAGTCCCCTGAGTCAGTTGCAGAAAGCCTGGACATGGAGGACGCTGGTAGGCAAGGCAGGAAGGATAGAACCACGTGCAAACTGTTTAGCTAAAGTCTTCCATCTTTCTATGCGCATTTGCTTCTTCTGTGTGCCTTTTGGACAGTTAGGGTCATTTGAAGAGTATTTGCCCAGGGTTGTCATAGCTGTTTTTAGATTGTAAGCTGGGGAAACGTATCTGTTCCAGCAGGGAGAGCAGAGAACCATACAGAGGATATGGCTGATTAGAAAAAAAACACCAAACGAAACAAAACCAAACAAAAAAAACCTCAACGATAATTAAAGGAAATAAATCATTGACCTTAGATTAAATGTTGCTGTCAGTTGCTCAGAGCATGGAGCTTTGCATGGCTGTGGGACCAGAAAACAGGAATTCTGTTTGGTGAAAAGCTGAGATTGTGCAACAGTACCACAACAGCATCTCTGCACCCCGGGTATCTGGGGCACGGCTCCTTCAGTCTGTGTCAATAAGCCACACACGCACAGGCAAATCAAAATTCTCTTTCGTTCAAAATCCTTTTATTCTAGATAAAAAATTTCATGGTTAATCATTATCATCTTGTTCCCTTGCTAGGTAATTAGTATTGCATTGTTGCTTTGTGCCTTTCCCTATGTTCCCTTCATGTCAGAGTAGTTTAATTGACATTAAAAGAAGAGGAAATTAAAGGGATTTTAATCAGTTGGTCTGTCCTATCTGTTTTAAAAAGAAAAGCTGGAGTAATAGAAAAATAGGCTGGTGTCTATGCTCTCTTATCATCCATTTTGCCATTCATTACTGAATTGATGAGAATGTCTGCTTTGCATATTTAATCATATAACCGATTAAAATAATACTGGGGTTTCTTACTGTTGCTGGGTCTATAGGAAATATTATAGGTGGTCAATAGGCTTTTGCCTAACTATTATCTCAACTTTTTTCGATTTTCACTCAGAAACCAATACTGGATGCTTACTGCAGTGTTCTCAAAACATCCATTGATATCTATGGCAGGACTTCACCTCTTAAAGAGCTAAGTAAGAAAGTAATTTTCTCTTCTATGAGAACTCTTTAAATGTATGCTTCAACGTAAGCATTTGCTTGAACTTATTTATGTAAAGATTTTCTGAATCGAGACTTTGGTGCATTAAGTTTGCAGAATCTACCAATGCCCAATGCCTTAGTTATAAAATGACTGGTAAACTTACACTGAAAGCAGCAAGAGAGCAATGTAAGTCACACAAAAGAATATTTTCAACTATGTTAAATATTCAAGGTCTGAGAAAATTTTAAAACAATCTAAAATGTCCTTTCTGGAATTTGGCTCAACAAATAAAATGAGTTTAATATACTTTGATGACCTGACTGGGAAAAAAAAAAAAAATATCTCATTTTTCTTAATCAAAGATAGTGAAGAACTCTTATTGGTTTTCAGTGTTTCTTATAGTGAAGAGGAAATATGGATTTAAAATATAGTATTTATTAGGCTCTCTTCTTTTCTGGAATTTGCAACAATAAAGAAAATCAGAGAACATTCTTTAAATACCCTTGGAGAATTTTGCTAGAAGAATCAGAGTTCTGCGATGTATTATGTGCTGTTCAGAGGTGAGCTCAAACATGCCTCTGCAAGACAATTAATACAAAGCAAATTGTTAGGGACTGAAGGCCATACGCGCTGGAATAAGCAGGAGGGCTCCCACTGATTTCGGTGTGCTCGGAGTCAGGCAGTGGGAATGAGATCCTGGCAGTTCTCCAGTGCAAGCTGATGGCAAAACTCCCATGGCCTCATTAGGAGCAGGACTTCATACTAGGATTTGCTAAGACTTTGTTCCCAGAAATTTTTTATCCTCAAAAGAAGGAAAAGCAGGAGATGCATCTCAGTGGGTCTCTGCTATTGCTAAGTAAGTGGAAAGCACCTCAATGCTCCAGTCAGGTCTGGACTTAGCAACCTGGTTGGTGATGGGAGGTGGCCTTCAGGACCTTTAGTAGTCATTATTGGATGGAGTCTTTGATGAGGAGGTGTTTACATGCTCTGGCTGTATAGAATCTGCAGAGGGACACATTGGCAGGAACATGCTGCATAAATGATGTATATGGAGAAGCAGCTTCCTCACTTCTATCCTCTTATTAGCTCTGCTCATTCACCTACATCTCAAAATCATGGAGGTGAGTAGACGTGTCCTGAATCCAATGGGGCAGTGTTTCTATTTCGTATTTTTGTTCCTTTCTATTCTTAGCATGTGATAGCAAGTTGGACAAATTGCTTTTAAACCTCAAGACCCTTCCTAGGTTTTGTCAGATCCCTGAGCTAAAACCATTTTGGGTCTCAGAGCAGGTGATGACGTGTTTCCGTGCACCTCAACCACCAGCGACTGTTTCATCTCTGGTGAATGTGTTAGAGGGAAGATTCCATCCTCTTCTGTAAAAGGCCTTAAAATGAAAACTTTGCATAGTATCTATTTTGATTTGCTCTCTATAGACTGATGTTGGAGGTGATTTGTGAACCGACAGAAAATAAGTAGCAGGGTTTTTTGTCTTGTAATTTTGGGACTTGCTGTCCAAGTATGATACCTGAGCTAGTTCCAGTTCCACTGAAATGAACACAGACTTTTTTTGCTTTGGTTTTAATAAGCCATGGCTTGGTTCCTCTGTCTACATGTTAGTAATTATGAGAATAATCACGCATGGCTGTAATTACTCGTATCCTTAGCTTTCATTCTAGTTAAAGGCAGAAGGAATTTATCAAAGCAAAAATGGAAATGGTTTTGTCCCAGATATGGAGTCATGTTCTTGCATGAAAAACATTGGCTGACAGACTAGATGATGTGCAGGTCACTTCTGGGAGGCCTTTAGCCGTTGTGTACCTATAAGAAAACGTGTTTACAATATAATACACATCCCTCTCAGACTTTATTTTGGGTGTCTTTTGGAGAAGGCTTCTTTGCTTTTTGAGGGAAATAATCTGCATAAAAATCACATACTTGTAGGAACATCTGTGCTTTCATGCTGCAAGAATATCTGCATCTACAAATGAAAGCAAACAAGGACACGTGTAGTGTGGTTCTCCTGGGTGTGGGATGATGTTTTATCCAAAACAGTGGCCATTTGCACTGAAAAGATAAAATGTATTTAATGCTACTTTCTTTTCTGAAGCCTTTAATTTGGGAGATCCTTACACTGATTGAATTTCAGGATTTCTTTATAAATAGCTGCCCTGGTATGGGAAACCATGGATCTAGTTTTAAAACGTCTTCTGTGTCTTACAATAATACTGCTACAGTAGGGTAGATGTTGTCTAAGTTGCCTTAAACTGGCTTATGTATCTGGAGTAGTGCCACCAGTACAGGGGTAGTTACAGGTTAAAAAGCCATCTGAAAAGTAGCAACAGAGTTCTTTACAATCCTTAAAAAAAGGACCCTGTATCTACTATTTTATGAAACATAAGGGAAAATACACTTCCACATTATACATCTGCCTTTGTGAGGCTACTTTTAAAAAGCTTTTTGTGATGGGGTGGGAGGAAACCCTTCATTTTTAATTCACGAAGTCCAGCACTAGACTACAGACAGGAGCGTTCCTGAAGCTTTTTCCTGTTCCTTTCCTCTTTGAGTGACTGCAGCATCTAAGGGGAACATGGGCACCACCATCAGCAGGGGATGAAGAGAGAGCTGTGTTGCTTTTCTACGAGTGGACAAATAGAACAACTTGAAAAGGAGATCTGAGGAGAAAGGAGACTCAGACCCATGCATCTTTGGTTAATGAGCTAACCTCAGTCCCGTAACAGTCCCTTTAATCATTCCTGAAAAGGGCTGTTTCCTAGCAATGGAGTTGAAGGGAATTGCGCATCTCCAGTCTTCTCTTTCCTTTCTTCCCCCGTCTTGTTTCTGTACTCAATAAGCAGAAAGCCTTGCTGTAAATCAATGTAAGTCCCAACGGTTTCATAGCAGTCAACAGCTCCTGCAGGCTTTGCAGGGTGTCCTGATGTGAAGGCTGGAATGATGAGCTGCTCAGTCTGCACCGATGGCTGGGTCTGTGGTCGCTGCCTGAGTGCCCTGAGAAAATCAGTAGGGTCTCTTGTTGGACCTCGGATGTGATTTCCCTGTGGAGAGGCTTGTTCCTTGGAACTCCGCTCTTTTAGTCTGAACTTCTCTTTATTTATTCTGGGATAGGAGCCTTATAATAAAGACCCCATGTGCCCATTTATTTTTATGAATTAGACTTACAGGAAGCCGTTAACATAGGGCTGTGCTGTGTTAAAGCCATCAGCATTACATGGCACAGCTTTATCTGCCTCTTCATAGCACTTTGGCAGGGAACACGTGACAAGGAGATGGTGGGCAAAGGGGAATGTACTCTTGCAAGCACAGTTCTTTAACCAGTTTATGGAAATGCTGATGTGATCAGGTGGCCTGTGGTAGGGAATGAGACTCAAGAGGACTGGTTTCTCCTGGTGGCCTGTGTTGCTGGGCTGCTCTTTACAGTGGACCACAAGGGGGAGGTAGATGCTGTTTTATTATCAGGGAACAAGACCATACAGCAAGGAGATGCAATCTCAGTGATCCACGAGGACAGGGAGGCTATCTGGGCAGAACCTTAAACCCCAGACCTGTGATGAGCTGCAAAGGCCTCACCCTCATCGTCACCTTTCAGTAGTCAGACTCAGTGTTTTCAAACGAGCAGTGTCACCGTGTCGCTAATTTCACAGGTGGACAACCTGAGTTACAAAACTATGATGTGAGCTGACAAGGATTACTGTGAGGAGCTGGGTGACAAGGCACTGAATGCCTGTCTCTGGCCCAGGGCATTCTGTAAAGGGCAAAGGCTCCTTCCTTGTCTTGTCCTCACGCTCGCTTGCTAGGAAATAACCTGTATTGTTGCAACGTTTGTCGTATTGTGTGCTACTCTGTTGTTCCTCGATGCTCAAAGGTGGCCTTTTGCAGTCCTTTTTCTATCAGGTATTACAGATATTTTGTCAGCTCCCTCCAACTGGGAACACGCCCTGGAAACTTGCTTAAGCAGGAGTTTTGATGTGCTTTATTAGAGAGCTGTGACCCTTCTGAAATGCTAGCATTGCCCTCAGTTTTCAGCAAAGATGGGCACATATTTACATCTTCACATAATTATATTTTGTGATAACCTGATGCTAATGCGAATACCAAATTGAACACAAGAATGTAATTGTGTACTTCCTGTTGAATAATGCAAGGCAGTGGCAGTCATTAGCCTTGTACTGTCTGAGAATACAAGGCTATTCTTTTTGTGGAAGGCACGTAAACGGAAGATAAAGAAACAAAATCTTCTCACAAGGTTGTCATTGTTCCTTTCTCTCAAATCAGAAGCAGTCTTAGTGAATCAGATTCCCAGCATTGAGCACTCCCCGGTGTGCCAGATACTTAAAAAGAGAGTGTAAAATATGTTGTACCAGCTAGCAAGTCACACTAGCTGCTTTGAAATCAGTGGTTGCACTAAATGCCCATCTGGTCTTGAAATATGTAGCTGTCTGCTAATGTGGGGAAGTGAGAAGGGAGGAAAGAAATGACAAATTTCATGTTGAGGCTAGAGGATAGAAAGAATGAAAAGTAGCGAATGGGCCAGCGCTCTCTTGGTGGCATCACCTGTTTCTGGGTGACCATGTTCATAGCATTCTATGAAGTGCCTGGGTCCAAATATTTCCAGGTACACCTGCAGACTCAGGTTCAGGACTTTGTGTGAGATCTTGCTATTCGAATCTCCTTTCAGTAGGGAGTTTTCTGCATGGAGAGTGTAGGAGGAGGAAGAGGAATTTTGTTCAGGAGGCAAAATTATTGGTTCAACTGAAGCAGTAAGGAAGACCCAAGACCTAGCTCATTAATGGAATTTGGTAATGGGTTGCAATGTTTTGGCTGTCAAGGCTATCAAAACTATTGTTTTCAAGTATCTGATCCAAGTTGTGGATGCTCAGTCCTTCTGCAAATCCAGGCCTTAGTATGGGATTATTTATCACTTCAGAGAGCTGAAAAGAAACTGTGCAACAAGAGGAATTTGCAAAATGGAGTGGAGTAACAGACCGAAGATTTTCTGATCTGTGCCGCAGCCTTCTTCTCTGTCCCACTGGTGTTCAAGAGACAAACGAAGAGTCTAGAGAGGGTTCTCTTCTGTAATGTAATCTCTCAGCAGGAGAGAATTTTCCTCTTCAGCAGGCAGAGACCTAGGAGAGAGATTAAGAAAGACCTGAAGGTTAGCTTTATCCCCAGTGGAGCATGTATTCAGTGCTGGCAATAGGAACAGTGGCAGGATTTAATCCACAGTGTGTTTCTCTTGTCTGTCCTGTGGCAGTCACATCCCGCTTATAAACAGTCCTCATGCTCCTGTATTCACTCTGATGGGATTCTGACTTGCACTGTGGGACATCCAGGTAGCATCACCTACCTGGATATCCTTCCTGTTTGTCAGCAGAGCTTGATGGGACATATCTGCCAAGCCAGCAACCCCACAGTCCTGAGTACGTAAAAGCCCTAAAGGAGCTATGAGTGGCAGCCACACACGGCTGGAAGTTTGAGAGCATATCATTACGTCTGTCGGTCTGCACTGGGAGTACCAGCTGCCAATACACAGCAGTAGAAGCTCTGACTCACTATTGTTCCTGTTCCTGGCAAACGCAATATTTGCAATCACCATCGGGCTAATTGTTATGAGAAGTGCCACTCTGCTTCACACATCTGATGCGTGTTGATTGTAGTTGTATAACAGAACAGTTTATAACCTTCTGCTTCTTGTCTGTGCGAAAGGGATGTTTCTTTTCACCCTTGTGACACTTGAGAAATTAAAAGCTGTCTCAGCTGGGGCTGTGCATGATCTAAGACTCAGGCCTGTCTTCTGTCATCCAGCTCCCTCTACTCCTTTGGGGCAAGCTGTGGAAGTAAGGGCTTGCTTGGTGGGTTGTGCCTTCAGATTGCAAGGGTGATAGTCTGAATTTCTAAGAGTTCAGAAAGTATGCATAGTTTTCCAGACTCTGAAGGCACAAACCACTGTACCTAAAGTCAACTAAATGTGATTTGCGGGGAGAATGGGCACAGAAGAACTGTCAGCCCCTGGAGTGGATCCACTGGTCGGACTGGCCTCTGTTCACAGCACTACAATCACTGGTGGTGCTCTGAGGCCAAACTGTTCTTCTGTGGCCCAGCCTTAAGAGGATAGGGGGATGCTTGTGGCTACTGTGTAATTTACAGACTCGCTTTCACAAATGTGGCTGTATGATGTGAATGTATGAAAGATGAAAGTAGCATATATTTGCTTGCATTTCCCTTGAGTCAACGGCTTATGATTTGCTGTTAAGTCACGTGCAGGATATGAGTGGTTTGGGATTGTTCCTTATACTTTCCTTTTCCCTCACATATCTTCTAGACCTGCATAAATCCGGAATCCCAGCCTGTTCAGCACTGCTCAGGTGTGTTGCTTGGACGTGAGGCAGGCGAGCTGAGCACTGTTACTGTCTGTATTTCCTGTGAGCTACTGCCTGGCCTTGCTGTTGGTTTTTCTTCCTGGTGTTGATCAAATGCTTATATACAGTAAAGTTTACATGTAATATGAAGATAACCAGTAGTATCAGCTCTCCTTATATTTGTAGACTGACTAAAAAATGGTCCATAAGACTTTATTAATGGCAAAAGCAAATATCTAGATGTTTCTAGGGTTGTGTTTCTATCTGTACTATGTGCAGTTTGCAAGGTGGGGGTTTTCCTGGGGTCTGTTTCACCCTGTGCTTACCTCTTTACTCTCTTGTATAAATGGGCTTTTGGATAGATAATTTCCTCTTTTTTTTTTTCTTTTTTAATAATTTTTTTCTTCTTCTTTTTTCTTTTCTTTCTTATAACCTGAACAAGAACAATTTTGCCTTACTCTATGTCAGACCTTTGGAGAGGAACATTTTAACTATGGTTATTTGAGGATTTTAAAGCAGCAATTCTGAGGCATACTTAAAAACAATATTATTTTCCTACTGAGAGAAAGAAGCAATGTCTCTATTTTTTCTGTCGCATTGCCAACTCTCTGCCTTCCCAGGTCGATACTGCTTGTGTCTTTGTTATTTGCAATAGCTTCTTTTTTAGACTTCTTTAGTATTGGCCAATGTTTCCCAATTCAAAAATGTTGTCCAGCCCTTAGTCATCCTTGGAAATGAAGCTGTGCCATTTAATCGCTAGTGATGGTCCCCACCATTAGTGTAAAGTTGAAACCAGCTGCCTGCTTGTCAGCATGTCAGCTTCACTCTCTGTGATCCCGGGGCCTTGTGGGCACTGAGTGAGAGAACAAGATACACTCTGCTCTGTGAGAGGTTTAAAGCAAAGTCTTGTGTTGCTGACCTTTAGCAGGTTTCAACACGAATTAACAGGCCGTGCCTTCACCAAAGGCAGAGTCAAGTCTCCCAGAACGCCGACCTTGGTGTGACACTGCACGTGCTGGTGGCCTCAGCCAGTCCACCAGGGCTCTGCAGCCAGCGCCAGGCACGGGGCTGTGAGTGTTTTACACTGGCGAGCACCTTGCTCACGTACCTGCACTGGGACCGTATCCACGAGCAATCACACCTCAAGGTAAGGGCATCTGTGATCTTTCACAGTGTGTCTGGCTGGACAGGTAACCTCGCTCTGGCATAGCTGTGCTTGACACAGGGCACTTTAAGTATGAGAGAAGGTTCTTTTAGTTATTCTAGCACCTATTTAAATACCTTTGTGAATCTGCGTTTTGATTACTTAAGAGCCGCGTTTCCTTGAACTCCTTGAAAATCCCTGGGACATAGCTCAATTTAGCCAGTCTTCCAAGAGAGTGAAGGCCACATACTCTGATACCTATGAAAGTTTTACAAGTCTACCCACCTAAACAGGGTATAACATTAGGATGAGAAATGAAATGTGCATGTAAAAACAACAAAAAATGTACTGTCCAAAAGCACACTAAGAGGCTTAGCAGTTGTATGAAAGGAAAAAAGTTGTGGAAGAGAATGGAGCTGTGGACTATATCACCACATGATTCTGGGAAATGGCTTGAAATAGTGTGCAACAACATTGTCTAATCCTTCAGGAGCAGAGAAAAGGCTTTCAGCTCGCTGCTTTTAGCACTTACATGTTGTGGCTTGGCTTTATACTTAAATCCCAATAATTTAATATTTAGCTGAGAGTCTTTGGAAGCAAGAGGGTGAGAATGGCAGCCTGCAATCTGGAAGGCTCCATGGTTTAGGCCTGATTTTCATTTTATTTTTTTGAGTGTAATGAAAGTGCTCTTGACACATTGATAACCAATATCTTCTTTGAGCTTCTTAAATAAAAAGTATGAGCGGGTGTTGTGGAGAATGACATCTTGTGCATGTACAACTTTTCTTTGGATGGTTATGCTCTTTGTCATTTATATCTGACAGGTTAGCTGAAGCACTGCCATTGTTTTGGAAGATGAAGAGGTTTTTCCTCCCAAATTATACCTGCTTATGCTACTTTACCTTAAAGTAGATCAGCCTATTGACTTACTAACTGTGTAGTCACTAGCAAGAGGGACCAAACCTGTGAACACCATAGAATGAATGTCAGGCAGAGAAGCAGGGCTTCAGGTTAGAGAGACGTCAATACAAGGTTGTTGTTCTGAAGTCCATAATCCATTTAAGCTCTTGTCCCACCACGTGTTAGTATGTGCATTTTCCTGGGACATTCCAAACCCATATGCGCAAAGACGCTGTTTCCTTATGGAAATACAGAAAGCAGTAGGCAAGTTTTCTTGAAAGGATTTATTTTTTATAATTTCTATGAAGGAATTTAAAGCCTATCTCACTCTTAATATATCACCTGGCAGGAGGTGGTGGTTATTGCTCTTCTGTTTGTCGTTGTTGCTCTAACGCTGCTTCGTACCAGTAGCTTTTGGTATGTTGTTTTCATGAACTGGTCTTGTAGTCCCACTTCTCCCTCGTGTTCACCACAAATGGAGTCTCTAGTTAAAAATCCACTCACTTCTCCTGTTAAACGTTTCCAGCTGAGAGACAAATCAGGCCTATATCATTTCCATTTGGTAGCTGTCAATGTCATTTTCCTCTGAGGTACTTTTTGTAAACTGTGACCATGATTGTTTTGTAGCTATTGCTTTCAGACATGCCATGTACTTCATCTGTCAAAGCCAGGAAATATGTCTTAGCCTAATTATGGTGTTTGTGAGGAACAGTCTAATCAACTGAGCTCTAGTTTATTATTTCCAAAGATAGACTTAAGTAGACGTATGCACATGATGTGGTGGCTCTTTGTGTGGTCAGGAGAGCTGACAGCAAAACCTGGGAGAGAGGAAGTGGCCTGTGGATGTCAGAGCTCTTGCTGCTGATTTCCTTCTGGGACTGACCAAAGGAAACGGGTGAAGGATATTTGATGTTTTGCCCCACTTCATTTAACCAGGCGTGTTTTGACCTGTGGTTTTGGGTTTTTTTTTTTGAGATGATCAAACCGCAGCACTTGTAGGCATTTCTGTACACAGACACACTTCTTATAGCTGACGTAGTATAGACACAAATACTGACCAAAGTTTGTTTTCAATCATAAAGACAGGTTGCCTTCTGGAGGGTGATTTTCCTGCTTCTATTTAGAAATCTGCTCATATGCTGAAGAGCCTCTACCTGCCTGCGTGGTGTTTTATTTTACATGTGTAACCATGAAATGGATAGCACTACTCAACAAATAAGGTAGTATTCATTGTGTATGAGTGGCAGGGTAGGAATAGCCATTGGTCATGTGTTTCATAAGGCTTTGTGGAAACCTCCAACTCTGGAATTTGGCCATTGCATTCTCTGGTATCAGAGAGCCTCCTCTTCTTCCGTGTATACTGGGAGGAGTGAGTGGAGGATCTTAATTGGGTGACCTTTCCCCAGCAGAAAGAAAGAAAAAGAAAATCTGTAGGCAGTGCTGTCAGGGTCCATCTGGTAAAGAGAACTTTCCAACATGGAGAAGTCGGCTGGATTAAAGGATCAAGACAGCTTGCAGAAATTCCAGAGCTGAGAGTTCTGACTGTAAATAACCTATTAAAATCTTAAAACAAAGGAATATACTACGTAATAGATGATAATGAAAATCCAGCCATCAAATTAATTAATTAAATAATCTCCAGATAACAAAAGCTTATATATGTTTTCAATGGGTTATAACTAACAGAAAATGCTTGATTATTTACATTTGTCTTCCAGTGTGTTCTTTAATCAAATTACCTTTTTTTGTAGAATTGATGTATGTCTTCACACACAGTGACAGTTTATTGAGCTGGATTTGAGGTCTTTTCCCACAATGTTGACACAGGAGTGAGTCAACTTACCAGAAAAACACCGACCACCTACATAGCTATGAGTTCTGTATTTACAGTGGAGCTCTTAAATGCAAGAACAGCACATGTATTTACAAGTCCTACCTTATTCTCAGTGTTTTCTCTTTCATTGTGGATATTTCTGGTCTGTTCCATGTCTGAAGGAATTTTCAAAGTTCTGCTGCCCGTATTTGTCTTGTGATATTTAATGAGTACTTTTTCACAAGGTTGTGCTAATTGAGTTAGCTCAGGGTTCCCTCTGTGTCAGGGCGAAGTCCTGAGGGTGGCTCTGTAAAAACGTACACCTGGTGTCAGAAGTAGTCCTTGGAAAAGCAGAACAACATAATAATGGTGTGCATGTTGCTTAACCAAGAAAAAGTGAATCCAGTCTATTCAGGAATAAGAGCTTGTCTTTGATTGGAACTTCCTTTATTTCTGAATAGAGTTCTAATCTGAAAAGCTGAAATATAAAGACTTCCTGCAATTTGGAAATTAAAAAAATAAGTGTCAGATCAGTTGTACCACTTCATATTATGACAATACCGTAATAGTTATTCAAATAAAATGGCTTTAATTGAAATGCTGATTTTTAACTCATTTCAAGTTTGCTATTTCAGTTGTGCTTAACTTTTATGCTTAAATATTAATTTATCAAAATGAAACAGATTTTCCATGTTGAAGTGTAGATGCTCCGATAGGAAAGTAAAAAAATGAGTAGTTCTCAATTTATATTCAACTCTTAACGTGTATCTCAGAGAAAGGTAACTTCACAAGCTCCCTTCTTTATAAATAGAATATGAGGGCTGTAGAAAGCTTCATTCTAAACCAGTGTCCTTGAATCCAGATGAGATGGTTTGCTTGACCCTGCGGTTTTTTAGGTGTCAAGTGTACAGAAGTGGTTCTTTCTTTTCCACTTTTGGGCGATGTCTCTTACCTAACTCTGGTTTGAAGGATTTGGAGCCGGTTTGCACAGCGCACAATGCGTGTGCATGGAAGAAGGCAGCGATCTGACACCTGAGGAGCCGTGGAGCGATATCACCGTCACTTTCTCTCTGTGCAGGAAACAACTGCTATATTTGACATGGGACTTAAGCTGTGGGCAATTTTTAAGAAATCAGTGATTTTTACATCTCTAAAATCTAGTGGTGTTAAGTGGAAAAGTTAATACTCAAGTGAAATTTGCTCTTTATTTTTCCCACCTAGGTGTTTTTATTTCCCTTTCTTTCTGATTATTTCACCAAATCTCTTCTACTGGCTCATCTTGGCCTTTTAAGGATGTGGTGTTACCGCTTCCTTTCCTCCTTAATAAATCTTCCTGTGGTTTTGAACAATGGGAGAGAAGTGGTAGCCAAGACAGCTTGGACCATTAGAGTGATCACCTGTCGTATTTTGTCACTGGTAATTTTTCTCTAGCCTAGCTGCCTTTTGCTGTTTGTCCCTTTCTTGTTCCCGGAGTACAAATGTAATCAGTGAGCTGGAAAGTTGTCGGGGGTGGTGGCTGTATTGAGTAGGAACATCCTGCTTGCTTCAGGTTCAAATTCAGCCTAAGTGGGACATGTTCCAGCTTTTGGCAGACTCAGCCTTATTTTGTGAATGCAAGGGGATCAATATTGAATTGGTTCACTGTACGTAAAACTTTTCTCTTCTTTCTCTTTGGAAAGCACGTGTGCAACCGACAGCTTCACTGTGTCATGTCTGGAATCGCGATTAAACCAAAGTTAATATCCTTTTCTTTTATTCCTGACATTTTAGGACACAGAGAGATGGGCCTGGTACCTGCGAACTGGTTGCTTGCTGTATTCTGGTGTGTTGCTTTGGGATTGTATTTAATGGCATCACCAAAATAAAAATCCACACATCATCATCCTAAGACAAACCAATGAGAATTCAGACTTTTCATGAAGCAACTTGTGTCTCAGCTGTAACTGGCAGACTTTACGTTTTCTTTACCTTGGATGGCAGTTTGTATTTAGTGCCCCGGTTCTACTGCATTGTTTTCTTTAGGAATCTCAATATTTCACCTGCCAAACTGCAACTCAGGTTGAAGGGTAACACTTTTAAGTATCCAATTTTTACCACAGTTTACCCTAGTGACATTGGGGGACTGTTCAGTATTCTGTGAAGTCCACTGGATAACAGCATGAGGCAAACCAGGTAGCGAATGGTATTGTTCTGTGTGGTGGCTGATTGTAATCCAACCATATGCCCCTTTTACTTTGATTTCTTAAGAATAAAAATACCCTAAGCAGCAAACATACAGGAAATCTTCTTTGCCTGGTGATGCTGTTCATCAAAGGCTATGATCATAAATCACCAGTTATCAGTGGCAGTGTCTTGAGAACTGCAGGGCTTGTGGTATACGTATGGAATTTCAAGGCTGATGCAAACAAACCTCGGGGTGGTTCCCAGAGAGCCAGGGAGGCTTCTTTTGTCCTGTGATCACTGCCAGGCAATGGTCTATCCGCCTCAGTGTTTGCACTATGTTCAGTCTTGTTATTCTCATTGTTTACTTTGTGGTGCTTTAAAAAATAATCCAAGCTCCGAAACTTAACTGACGTTTTTTGTTATGGGAGAATGTTTTTTGATAAATGCAGTAGTTCAAGGGATGTGGTGTCTGGCGTGTTTATGACCTCAGAGGAGGAACATGTGAGTTTGGACCTGTGCCTCCACACGTGTGTTTCAGGATAATTGTATTTGTTCCAGGCAGAATGGAAAGCAGTAACTTCCCAGCTATGTAAATTCTTGTTTGGACCATTCCCCGTGTTCGTTATAACCGCACTTGCAGCATGACCCTAAAACAAGGTAGCTGCCTGCTAGCACTTGGCATGAAATCTTTGCAAACAACCTGTTTCATAAATAAGTTTGTGTTTGGTACAGTTGAACCAGAAACTTTCCCTTTGTGGTTTTCTCTGTCTCCTTGTTCTCTTTAGTCAGAGGAGCCTTGAGTCATGTTCCTATTTGGCTATTCTGCTTCCAGCTCAAATGGAGTAGATTACTCCTTGGCATTGGGTATTTACTAAATAAGTTTCAAGTAATTCCACCCTAGGAACCAGGGGAACGTCTACAGAGAGTGATGGTGTAATTAAAAAAAATACAGTGGGGTTGTACAGCAGCAGTGCAAAGAACTGCAGTAATAAGAATGCACCGAGAGTGTGTTCTGGGACTGAGAGTTTTTGAGTGGGTTCCTGAGTGAAGCACCTAAATCAGTGACCTGCCTTTCAAAACAAATGAGCCTCTGACAGATTTCATTACCTTTAATTTTCCTTTCTTGCAGTTTGCCTGTCACGTGAAAGGGATGCTTTAGCTCACTGCTGGTATACAGCAGGGCTTGATTCTTTTGTATTTTTTAACAGTGAAATGATTTAAGGCTAAAGCACTGGCATGAAACTGGTGAGACCGGGATTTCATTTCTGGCTCTACCACAGAGTACACGTGACCCTGGCAACTCATGTGGGCTGTCTGTGCGATGGTTTTGGGTTGTAAAATAGGGCAAATCCCGTCTTTCACACAGCTTTTTCCCCTCTAGCTCTAGTTTGTCACTTCTCCAGACCAGAGGACTATTTCTTACTGTGGGTACATTCTGTCCCTCATACAGTGTGGGGCCTAAAGGTCGTTCT
Organism: Pampusana beccarii; assembly: GCA_013399365.1. NCBI lineage: Eukaryota > Metazoa > Chordata > Aves > Columbiformes > Columbidae > Pampusana > Pampusana beccarii. The sequence goes on along the minus strand of VWYH01011107.1, from coordinate 384,477 downwards.
GCTGCTAGCAGGAAAAAGAGCAAACCATTACACAGAATCTATAAGACATGAGGCTCACTTTGCTGCCATTTAAGTTTGCAGAAGTTTTTCCTCTGTATGAACTGAAGTATTAACTGCAGTTCACTTGGGCTTTTTCACTGCCTTGTTAGAAAGTGTTTGAGAAGGATAGAAGATGAGCACACTCCAGCGATGAGTTCTGCATTAAAATCCTCTACAACTCCTTTCTCCCCCATTAGACAGAGACATCTCCATGGCTACTCTGCAACAAGCTCTCAACACTTTTCTAAAGCTCCTTTTTTTTTCTGTTTTTTCTTAACTTCGAAGCATTCCATTTAATCAAATTAGACTTGCATGCTCACTGATGACCATACTAAGTGTGTTTAATTAAAAAGACTGGCTTCCTTGCTAGGGACTGACTTCCTGACTTATTTCCAACTCAGTGTTCGTATTTTCCAAGACAATATTTTATTTGCAGATATCACATAAGTAATATGCTTGGCTCTGGCATTTTCCAGCTGTCTAAAGGAAAGCGGCCTTTTGCTATTTTTTCAGTGGGTGCCTTTCTATCAGGGGACTCCTTTTTCTGCCTATATGTGGTTTATGGTGATGCTTCATTTAGTCAGAATATTTTTTGCAAGTCAGGAAAAAGAATCACTTATTGACTTGACTTTTATTGCTGCTCTGAGCCAAACATCACCCAGAAATTGAGCATCCTCTTAACTTTCATCTGACTTAAATGCTGTAAATTTTATTAAATATTTTACTGTTTCTCTCTCTTGCAAGAATGCTGGAGTGTCATCCAACCCAGTGGAATAGTTTAATTTTTGTTATTAAGTAATTTGGTCGTGTTCTTTATCAAGCTCTATTTTAAGTGAGATTGGTTAAATTAAATGACGCTTTATAGTGGCTGGCGAGACAGAGGGGTTTAGTGCTCTGGCCTTTTACCTCTGGAGGCTTGAAGGACATGCTTTTGGTCCAGATAAGGCTGCTTTGCACCTCTGAGCCAGTATAAAGCGCCACTCAGCGAGGCTCAGGACCGTTGGCAGAACCTTTACAGCTTGAGAGCTCTGCACGGAGGCTTTTAAGAACGTTCCTTTCCAGTCAGTGCAGTCTACTGGTAAAGCACAAAAAGCTGGTTGGAATCTTCTTGACTTATGCTCAGGCAGAAAGTCTTGTGCTGATTGCCTGAGTATTTGTTTGGATTTATCCGAGTGCACTGGGCACTGGCCGTGTCGCAGGGATGTGCTGCAGTTTGCGCTGAGTGTGACAGACCTGCTTGGCAGCTCCTGGCGTGGCCAGGCCTGCAGGCTTGTCAGTACCTGCAAGGCCATCCTGGCAAACTGTCCATTGCTTTTTATTACTTTGCCCTACCCTAAATCCCCAGGAACTCATTTTACCTAGAGAGTTATGCACTTGTTTGTACACATTGGGCCCAGTCCAGCGTTCTCTCTTAGTGCTGAGGGTTCCTGACTTTAGTATATGCCTGACCAGAGTTGGATTTTCTAGTGCACATGGATGTGTTGGCACATTTACAGCACTGACATGCAGAACAGGCAGGTATCAGTCTGTCTTCAAGAACCCTTTCAAACCCATGACTTTGGCTGCTTCCGTTGTGATCTGGTTTTATTCTACTGTTTAGGGAAGCCTTGGAATTTAGAAGCTCAGGTCCCGGATTTTATGCGGTTCAAGGTTACTCATGAAGGAAGTTCTACCATTTTCCTCTCCCTCCAATAACAGCTACAGAAGTTACTCATACAAGTGTAGCAGGATTGCCTCGTATGACAATGCAGTAGTTGAACATCTGCTGTAAAAGGGTGAGAAAGCAGATGGATTTATGCCATGCTGATACAGCACCGTAGGACAGGGACTGGAGGAACCCCCAGATCTGCAAGCCTGGACTCTTAGGGAAGTTCAAATCCTTTGGCTTCTTTCATTTAACTTGCTGTTGGTGCACTTTTCTGTGCTGGACTGCTGAACCCAACTGAGCTCATCTGAGGTAGTAGGAGCCCTGTGCGCTTCTCTTCTCAGCTATAGAATCAAGGCTTTAGTGGCCAATTTCTAATTTGATTACAAAAAGGAAAAGAAGGAAAAAGAAAAGGAAAAAAAGATTTGCAGTTACAGAGCAGTCTCAATGAACTTTCTAGCTGTTATCGTAATAACCTCTATTGCATTATGTTTGAAATTTCATTATGCTCTAGTCTGGCACTGATTCACCTAGGCAGTGAGAGGGTATTAAGACCAGCTTGTCAAATAGTTGCAGCAATAAAATATTTCCTGCCTTTCTGTGGAGAGCTTTATAGAATTAGGGAAAAGGTAGAGAAGTACAATTGACGAGGGCTTCATGATGGGTTTGTGATACCCCCAGTGCTTTTGCGTGTTTCTCTATTTCACAGTTTGTATCAGATTTCACAGATAGAAGACTAATTTTGTTGCTTTTCTTGGGTTAATTTGTTTTGTCTGCTTCATGCAACGAGGTGATTTAAATGGTCCACAAGTGAGAGATACCTTGGGGATAAAACTTAGTTTTATGCTTCATATTATTCAGACTCTAAAGCTCAAAGTAATTGAATCTCTACTCAGAAATGAAGATTGAGTATTTTTATTTTAAATTTAAGTGTCTATATAAACATGATGCCTCGGGGCTTTGCTGATTTATAATATATGTGATTTGAAGGGTGCCTTAGTGGCTTCAGCAGAACCCTTTTCATTATATTAGTCTTTGGGAAAAAATATGCCGCCCATAATTCTTTTCCTTCCTACACTACAATATTGCTAATGCTCTTTTCTGTCATGATCCTGTATAATGCTATTAGCTAAGCAGCTGTTCTGTACCTCAGACACATGACAAAACACCTTACAAAGTTGGTTCCTCCGTGTACTAATGATAATCTCCACGCAGTTTTCTCCTTCTTTTTGCGTTTGCCTCCTTTCCCCTGCCGCCTCTCAGCCAGGTGTCCTCAGCCTAATGGCCATGAGAACAGATGAGCTCATGCTTTCCGAGCCGGCTGACGTCAGACCACCGTGCTTTGAAAGCTTAGATGGTATTATTGTAAACCGCGGGGTGGCCGCCTTCATCCTGGAGCCGCTCGCTGGGCCCGCGCGGTGTCTCGCCGGCTTTGTTGGGGCCTTGCCCAGGTTTGGAGAGGGACTGATCGGATTCCCAGCACATGCTTTAGCTGCCTCTTGCCAGAGTGCAAGTTGAGAGATACGAATGATGTTAAATTATTTCACTCATCCGTTTTTTGTGACTAGAGTCCTATGGCAATAGCTGCTAAGATTATGTCAGCCACGGGCACGGTGGCTCAGGCAGCAGGTCAGTTTGACCTTTTCTGGCCAGCTGGCAGGCTGTGTTCTGGTTTAATCTATGTCAGATGTTCCCAGACACAGTAAGTTCAAAATGCATTCCTCTAAATTAAGAACTGTGACAGGTTAGAGAGAGATCAGACAAAAGTCCTCAAGATGCCCTACTGGGGACCAAAGTGAATGCTACATTGTAAAGACATCCAGTTTGCATCCAGTTCAGTTTTTATTTGAGACCCAAAATAAAGCATAAAGGTTGCAGAACTGGCAATTTTAACATGAGAACCAGCTCAGCCTGACTCTGATAAGGTTTCATGTTTCCTGTGAGGACCTCTTGCTGCTTCTTGCACTTCATGGATGTCCAGTGGTCCATCGTCTGCAAGACAGTCTAGGGTTAACATTTGGAATGACCACCTGTTTGAGTATTTTTCTCATAAATGCAGCAATTTATGTACTGTAACCTGACGGTGAGACCGTAGTGTTGCTCAGAGAACTGTGTTCTTTTCCTCAGGGAGCAGCAGGAAATTTGCCACAGGCTTGCTCAGGCTTTTTTGGTGACACTAAGCGTTTTCTGTTGATGTGCTGTGAACTGGGGAGTTAGACTGGGATAAGTGCTCCTAGCAGCACTCAGGCAGGGGCAGTGGACAGAATCATCTATTGCGTGAGAGAAACCTCTCACCTTCTGCAGAAATGCAGCAGATATGAGTTGATTTTTTAATTATTATTTTATTTTAAAATTTCTTTTTCTCCTCTAGACTCTCTTACTGCCCGTTGAGATATGAGCTTGCCTCCTTTTGTGTGCAGGAGGCAAGAGTCCTTTTTTCCTATGGGCTCTGTAGAAAAATATTCATTATCTGTACAACTGACAGGAAAATGAGCTTTAAAATGTTTCAAATTATTTGAAATTGGTGTTTTCATTGCTGGTGCTTAGGTACCAGTGTAATAGGTCCCTTAGAAATACCTAAGACAGTGAAACTTGGCTATAGGCGAGGTAGTATTAACACTTCCATTGTCATTTGTCAGTGCGGACTGAAAATGCTTATGCTTAAAAATTTTGCATATTTGCTGATAAACTTTTATCCAGACCTCTTTTCAAACTCTGTGCAAGAGTCCATATAGGTATACATACAAAAGAACTCGTATTTTTGTCTTTTCTTGGCTGGAACACAGTAGTTGCTTTCTGTAGTCTGTTGTGCATGTGTGATGTGAATCTGATTTGTATCAAAGGAATGTGTTGAGACTTGTAAATTCTGACGGCGCAAGGTCTAATCCTGTTTTGAGGAACAAGTGCTGGTTCATGCACAGATGCTAATACGTGCAAGCACAGGCTCTTTCAGTGTGCGAGCCTGGACATAAACAGCTTTTCACGGTCAAAAGGGAGTGCTGGCATTTGAAGGATGAGGTCTGTAAATCACATTTTTTATTGAACCCTTTTTCTGTGTCCCACATATCCCTCAGGCCACTGGCTATGAATTATCCCACACTGTTGGCCTGTTCTTATCCCTGGGCTTTCCTCATCTTCACACTTGTATAATTACATGGTTTACCTAAATACATGCTATACCTCAGGAAGAATGTTTCTTTTTTTTGACTATTATTTCATTTCCCAGTATGCTTCTTGTTTCCTCAGGAGCCATAGAGTAACAGCTAGGGCACAATATGTACTTCCATCAGATTAGTAAGGCTATATTTGGCTTTAGTTCTGAAGAAAACATTTTGTTTACCGTTTCCAGAAGCAGCCTCTTTTCTATTGAGAACAAATATAATATATCAAACTAGGACTATTTCTTGGCATGCCTAACTAAACAAAATAAATTAATGTTTAGTATTTCTTGCTCTAAATACTTCTGGGAGGCATTTGGACAGTTATTCAGAAGTATTCCCAGTTCTGCCAACTTCACAGGTGAAAAGAAAGGGAAAGAAAAAGAAAGGAAGGAAATGCATCAATTAAAGAAAAACTGTTTTGTCTGGAATGTGTGAGATCAAGGAAGAATTTTTAAAATCTACATTTACATTAGTTATTTGAGTTTTTCTCTTTGCTCTTAGTTCCCGTCCCAGTTTTGAGTTCCAGGAAGATGTGTTCCCCTCCCACCCTGCTCCTGCTTTTCCAGCAGCACAAAGTTCTCACAGAAAGGGAAAATTGCTTATCAAAATTAGGATACAAATGCCAAACTTTTCCATTTTGATGTAGTGATCTGTGGGGCAGATTCACGAGAAAAATATATGGTGTTTCCTACTGAATATGGATAAGCGCTCTGCTCTTCCATCCCCAAGACTTTTGATTTCTTTCTTGTGTGGAAAAAAAGGAATGAGTGATATCCATGGAATGGTGAAGTTGTAGATGTATGTGCCTTGCCCATAGACAATGAAGAGGTCTGCGGTAGAGCAGGGAACTGAGGGAATTGCTCTGGATCTTGTGAGCCTTTGGTGGCCTTTTCTGGGGATCTTGCCTCTTTTTTTTTTTTTTTTTCCTACTGCCAATTTTCTTTGGTGGTTTGGCAGCATCCCAGATGCATTCTGATAGACATCTGAGAAATGAATAAAAAATAAATTAATACAATGAAAAAAGCAGTCAACCGTTTCAGTGATAATAAGAAAAGATG
>VWYH01011107.1:325758-378517 GCA_013399365.1 Pampusana beccarii | reverse complement strand
AAAACAACCAAAAAACCCCACAACACAAAACCAACCAGAAAACCACACAGACAACCACAAACACAGAACAAAGTATCTCTTATAATAAAAACATAGAGTCATAGAATTGTTTTGGTTGGAAAAGACCTTTATGAACATCACTATTCATGAGCCATTACTGAACTTTTCTTCCTAACACCTGATTTTCTTTTTTTTTAATAGCTTCTTTCAGGAAGGAAGAAAATAGGATCAGAGCTGCAATACAAAATGACAAGTGTTTAGTTTGTTATTCGTTCCAGCTAATAAATGTGAATATTGCTGTGAGCCTCTTTCAAACTGGTGGGCATAACAACTGCAATTCCATTCAAGCTAAATGAGGGAGCAGTTAAAAACGTCTTTATTTAGTGAGGGCTGAAACAATAGAGGCTGTTGCCAAAAGCATAAAATGGTAAAGCACAGCAAAGAAGTTAGTCTGGTTGGGTTGAGGCATTTCCTTGGATTAATAGAGCAAACTGAGAGATTGGGGTGCTGGAGATGAGAAGCATATCTTGAGAGAAGGAAGCAGGAGCAGAAGAGCTGAGGAGTTGGTCAGAACAAGCATTACCACCATTGGGAATATGCCTTTCAGAAATAAAACAGGAGACATTCTTCTCACCCCAAGAAAATGGGGTATTATTCCTTCCTTATTTAAAAAAAAAAAAAAAAAAAATCAGGATTGCTTGAAAAAAGGGTCTTGTCTCCAGGATCTGTTTCTCTTTCAGATGTGGATGACAGCTCAGGTTTGGCTCGATGCTCAGGTGAAAAGGGAGGTAAGGAGGTAAATCTTTTGGGCTGGATTCTCAGCTGATACAAATGAGCACAACTCTGTGCTCTTTGTGCTCTTGAGCCTTTGTAAGGACAAGACGTGCAGAAGCGAGCAAGAAAGGTGAACAAGTTCTCTTCTCCTTTGTTTGGGGCAAATTAGATGTCATTTGACACAGGATGGTTTCCAATTCTGACATATTTTACTGCCAAATATGATGCTAAGATGAAAATAGCACTGCTGGAAAGAACTAACATTCATCCCTCATCTGACCAAACTGCAGAAAACAGGATAATTATAGGTGTGTGTGGGACGAGGAACCTTCTGAACTTTGCCATTTTCCCTGTAAACAGTAAGCCCACTGAGACTCATCCAAACTCTGTCTGGAAGTAAAGCGTGGGAGTCCATTGCTGTGGTGAGGTTAGGGGTGTAAAAGGCATTTCTCTGGTTTGTTTTCAACTTTTAGGTGAGTTGATAGTAACTTTGAACAGGGTATATGGTCCTCAGCTCACGTCCATGTACCGTGGGTGTGATGAGGCCCAGAGCTGTGGTTGGGGTATTTAGTTTATCAGAAGGCAAGTACCATTAGGAATGAAAACGCTGGTGTGTGCTTAGTAACTTCTTTTGTGGCTTTGAGTGTATGTGTGGGAGAAATATTGGGAAATACTTCAGCTGAGAACATTCTCTAACCTTTGTTGACTGTGAGGAAACCTCACCGACCCTCTCAGCAGCGAGGGCTGGAAAAGCCCGGTTCTGGAGCCTGAATTTCTTACCCTCTCAGCAGCAGGAGATGGGGCTGGGTAGGGGATGTCTATTGTAATTCGTTCCCACTGTTTCGCATTTACCACCTTCCCTCTAGGCTGCAGTCATTATTTATTTAAAATGTGTGCCAAATACTGAGGAAAACAGCTTTGTTTCAGCTGTGACGACATACCCTCTGTTTTGCACGTTGCCTGGATGTTTCCTTATATGCAGCTGGTGTCCACGTGGGAGGGCTGATGAGGGACCTTAGTGTTTCTTGAATTTTTCCCCTTCCTACTGTTAAAGGTTTGAAGGGATGATTCTGATCACTTCATCAGCCTCAGATCAGTGAGACGGTCTGGTAGTGTCTTAGATGGAGCACTTCCAGTGATGGTAAATGTAGGAGGAAATATGAAGATACTGCTTTGAAAATTTAAGCAGTCAGCTCCTGACAGCCTGCCCTGCAATTCTGGCTGAGAAGTAGAGGGCAGGCAAGGTCTCATCCTGTTGTATGACATATTCATGGGTGTTTGGTGGCCAGACTCCATTGTCTGCTTGCTCTAAGGCACTCCTGTTCACATGCTAGTGAAAGCACAGATGTTACAGACGCTGTTATATCTGCTCACAAGAAAAGGTACTGCAAATATGGTGCTATCTCCAGGTTTGGTCTTCCTAGCACAAATATATTTCTACAATGGAAATGACTTGGCTTTGCAAATGAGAGATTTACAACTGACTACAGAAGAGCTGATTTCGTCCTCCCTTCCTCTAAGCAGTGTTTCTCTATATTATAAACCTTCACAGCAGATGAAGTTTTCTGATTGTGATATATTCTTGCCTATTTGAGGAAGGCGTGTTCTCTCCTTTTGTGAATGAATAATGCTAGCTGCAGAATTTGTTCCTCTACTGACTTCTTCAGTTACACCCATGTCAGCAGAGGAAGCTGTGGGAAAGCACTTGAAGGGACCAGATGCTGTGGGAGTGAAGAGTCCCTGACCTGTAGGAAAGTACCGTTGTGGTTAGAATAACTCCAAAGCAAGAAATTTACTTCAGAAAGCCTCTATCTTTTAAAGCTTTTTTTGACTACCGTTAAAATCTTGTAAGGTCTGTCATTATGATAAGACACAGGAAGACTCTATTTCTGCTTATCTGTACTATCGTGGCTTCTTTGCTGTAAGAGAAACTGGTCTGCAGCACTTTTAGATGTCTCAGTCTCCCTGGGTGTCTAGGACTGCTGAATATATGTTGGAGTACGAGCCTGGGAGAAGGACAAACAGCACTGAAGAGTAGGGAGGAACTGGAAGCAGCAGTAATCTTTGGAAAGGTGACAAAGAGGTCCGGGAAGGTGGCTTGTCAAGAGTTATTCTGGCACCTTGCAACTGTACGTGGCACCTTGTGTTACATCTACAGCCCAATGAGAAGAGAATGGTATTCATAGTTGTGGGTTGGTTTGGTTTTATTTTTTTTAGGCTAAGAGTTTTGTTTGGACTTGAACTCTTTCTGATTCTACATCTCCATATATTAAAGCAAGTGTATTAAAAAACCTGCCACGTATCAAAAATATGCGTTCTGTAATGTCAGGCCCACAGCTAACCACATCTCACATCTAGGAAGAGGTTGATTTTCCTCATATTTTCTTTTTTAGCCTCAAAAGAGCAACTGTTCTGCTTTCGCAAGGCAGAATGTTTGGCAAGGCTTTATGTATAATAAATATGGCATGCTGATTATAAATGAATAGTGCTACCACAGTAAATTCCACTCAGACATGGTAAATAAAACAATAGGAAATTACCTAGTCTGTGATTTGCTGACAGATTTTAGTTAGTCAGTTGCTATTTCGCTGTTTCAGTAACTATAAATTCCAGACCCACACAAACTGCTTTCTACCATTATCATCCCACATTCTGTAGTTATTTTGCACTTTTTATGGTGTCAGTGTTATTTCCTATTCAACTGCTTAACAGCTAATTTAACTTAGATAAATTGGCTGAAATGAAAACATAGTATGACTGTGGCCCTAATAGCTTTCTTTTTATTAAAAAAAGGAAAAAAAAAATGTTCTAAAACCATGAAGCGTATCTTCAGGATATGCAATTAGCTCCAGACTGCAGAGAGACCCTTGAAGAAGGTGCTGTGCAAGTTACCCATCGCTTTTGTCACTTCTCACTCGGTATGTACCATATGGGAACATTCAGCAGAGATTTGTGTTGAGGTAAACATCGTCCTTTTGCAGCAGCTCACCTGTGGAGCAAGGGTTGACAGGCAGCAATGCTTGGATTTGCCTGTAGAGTTGTATTTCAATCTGAAAACCTTCCTATGTACTTTGCCGTCTACCCATTTGTTTTGTAACTGAAACACAGCCATGTTGCCAGTTTTTGCAAACATCCTAGATTTCTTGAAAGCTTCGGCGCTCCTCAAAGGAATGATAAATTCTGTATGATAGGTGTGTTTGGTGAATGGTTGTTCTGTGTTTGGAGGGTTTATCTATTATGGTAAAATGCACCTTATAAGGGAATGCACAGTCACAAGGGATTGCCTTGCCTTAGCTTTACAAGTTAGTGCTTGCCAGCTGACGTGACTTGTGTCTGAACTTGCCGGTTGAAAGTGGGCAGTAAGATGCATTAGCTGACACCAACAGGGTACCACATTGGGATGAGATACTAGGAATGACCTTCTGTTCTGGAATCTCATTTGGTTTATCTAACCCAGAGATTTGGGGATTTTATTTATTTTTTTTTTAAAGGTAGCATAGGTATAATAGAGGTATAACTTACAGTTTCCCTGGAGAATAAAGGTGTAAGTATCCTTTCACTGAGATGAGAAACATATTCTCCAGAGCCTGAGATATTAACTGCTGATTGCTATTTAGGTATCTATATATTCATACCTGCTTCTTCCTACTGTGTGTTCAGTTTGAAAGATGCTAATTTACTCTTCAGCTGCAAATTCTGTTGTTGTATTTCCTTAATAACGAACCTGATTGGAGTCTGTATAATTTCACTGTCATAAGGCACGAGGGCTGGTGCTAAGGGTTGTAGGGAGACTCTCCTGATGTTAATGTCTGTAAACCTCAGGCAGTGGCTTCCACCCTGACAAGGAACGGCTGGGGCAAATATGGTAAGAAAAGTTTTTTAAACCAGCATTTCTGCCCAAAAAATTACATAAACTATTTTACCCTGATTTATGATGAGGTAGCAAACATTCACGGCATTCATAAGTGAGAAAAACACCCTGGTTTAGCTTAATCTACTTCTTGAAGTAGTTCTTAGATAGTCTTGACAAGTCTATGGCCCACAAATTCTTCTAAGAAATGCTCAACTCCTTTTTCATGTGTTATCCACACATGGTGTCTGAAGAGTTCATCTCAAATCCCATTAAATCACCTCCTGTGTGCCGACATCCGTCTCGATCTTCTGACCTTTACAAGCGAATGAAAAAGGCACTCATATACATCTCTTTAGCCACGTTTTTCTGTTGATAAGAATCTTGAGTGCTCATCTAACACTTTTCAACTTCAAAGCTCTTCAGTAGTGAAGGACCTGATCCAAAGTCCACCAAAATAAATGAGTAGTCTTTCTGTTAGCTTCACAGTGACTTAAACTCTAAATTGTGCTCATATTCCTGTTATTTTTCCCCCCATCTGCTCTCTGCAGACCTGCTGTCTTTTGCACCTACTTACATTTTAGACTCTGGGTAGTAACTCTTGTATTGTGCTCCTGTTTAGCAGTGGCATAATGAGACCATTTCTTACAGTAGCTTTCTGAGAGACACTGAAAATTGGGGTTATAAGTATAGTCTTATAAGCCCTTTGTAACTAAAAGATGTCTTTATGTGTGAGCCTCTAGCCTGTCATTCACAGTAATTTCTTCAGATGAGATGGCCATGAGGTCTCTATTTTGGTAACAAAACAAGCCCTCCTTTGAGCTCCAGGTGGTTCCACAATTCTTCCCCTAGGCCCTTCTCACCGGTAGAGAACTCCTCCTTTTCTCCTGTTAACAGACTGAACGGGTAATTCCGCTGCTTGAAGGACTATAGGAGACTTTATCCTTGTAAAACTGTTTTGAAAGTCTTGAAACCCTTTGGTGCTCACAGCGTGGTCAGTGGCTGTCTCTGTGCGAGATGTAGGTAGGGACTGTGCATTTGACAGCTCCAGCTCTACTTTGGCATCCTTTATAAGTCCTGGTTTTCCTGATTTTGCAACATGGCTGCTTGCTTTCTGGCAGATTTTGATTTCTCTGTGCTGGTAAAATGCGCTAGTTCTTTCCCCTCTTCATGTTTTCTCTCATTTGTCTGTTGCATGCATTTTGTTTCTGTGTTTTATCAACTTTCCTATCATTTGTTTATTTGTTCATTCCCAGTATTTGTTTTTCTCTTCTCCCTACAGGATACTTTGCTTCTGTGGAGGCGCGGGCACATTGTCAGCTGACAACGTGTAGGCAGGTGGTCTGTAGGGATTTCTGATACCAAACCCAGTCCTCCTTCGGTCTGTTAACAAAGTGCTTTTGCTGTTTTCATTGTTGCTTTTTCGGCAAGTCAGCTGGAGCCATTTCAGATCTCTGTGTGGCCGTCAGTATGTGCAATTTACAGGTTTGAGAGCTCCTTGGGCATTGGGCTTGTGGTTTGCCACGTTGCTGCTGGTGTTTTTGAGCCCTGTGGAACCCACATTCAACAAAGTACGTAAGCGGTGCTTTTACGTGCCTGTGCAACCTTCTGTTCCTACCACGGGTAGGCTGTGCGTTACCTCCAGTTATCCGTCCTTTCGTTAGGTTGGAGCTTGCATTAAATCAGCTCTCAGGTCTACTCAGTCTTGCACTTGACTTCCTGAACTCTGCTTAATTCACATTTTCATTTGTCCTTGAACAGCATGACCACTTAGATCTGGTACAACGGATGTTCATAAAGCAGCCCCGTCTTGCCATTGCAATTAGATAATGCTGCGGCTGATTTACCTCTCATTCTCTGGTTTTAATATAAGAAAAACAGATTCTGCCAAGGCAGCCAGATTGCCTCTTGCTTGTTCGCTTTCCTTGCGAGTATCTTGGCACCGGCTCTCGTTTCCCTTTCTTTGAACTGATGTTAAGTCCAGATTTATTACAAACAAGATGCGGGTTTTATTTAACAGCTGAAGTGATTACCCATTAGAGCATGCTGCCGTAGAAGGTGGCGGGAATCCTCCTCTTAGAGAGTAAGCATGAATCAGGGGGTTTAACAGGGGCTTCTCTGGGTGAAATCCAGCGTTGTTTGTTTTACAAAATGTCAAAGTGGTGTGATTGTCCCTCCTGTGTTGCTGTTAAGCTGGATGAACAGTGATACATGCTCTTGTCATTCAGCGTCCACTGGAACTGCCAATGTGAGATCTGGGGTTCTTGACTGTTTCAGAGACACGGATCAATGGGCTCTGCGAACTGTGTGAGCTTCCTTAACACGCAGTTTAATGATCACCGGCTTCCACATGGTATGGAGAAAATGTTTTCGGAAAAAAATACTTCAAGGAAATTATAAAACTGTGAAAATCGTGTGTTTGAATGTAGCATTATAGACTTCTGTGCTTTTCTTCAAATGTAAACCCAAATCCTTCCCCAAAGTTCTAGCGCTAGGATTATTTGCGTGTTCTGTGTATGCTCACCTTCTGCTTAAGCACACACAACACTGTGTTCCAAATCTGCATTTCATGACTGAAACCAGCATGACTCCATAAAGATGTGGTAACACATCGAAAGAAATAACAAGATATCATGGCACGTGAAGACATTTTTTTAAGGCTGCATTAAATGCTGCCTCTAAGGCTAAAAAAGATGAGTATTTCACTTCAAATATTTGTTTGTTTTCAGCAGTTCTTACTTATTTGTTAAACAGTGAATATTCTATGGATGGCTGAGGTGTTTGGAAGTAGTTTAATATGGTATTTTGGTTGTAATTCTTGTTTCTTGTAACTGCCAACAGTTTAAGACTTATGAGCTGAGAGATGAATATTATGCATCAGTTCTGTGGTGGCCAGGGTTGGTGGGGAGAAGATTTACATAGAAACAGTGAAGATGGCAGCTATTGGTGTAATTATTGGATACTAATTGCCGATAGACTATGGAGATTGTTTATAGCCTCCAGCTTTTCTCTCATCCATCATAATGATTAATCTCAAAAGCTACACATATCTTTCTTCAACCACATCTCTTGATACTCTAGCAAAGAAATAGGATTGTTCTAAAGGCAATTTCCTTCCAAGAAACAACACAGACCATTTCCTTTTGGACTTCATTGCTGGCAGAAAATTTTCACCCTGGTAATCTCTACAGCAAATTGAGGAGTTTATAACAGAAAAGTGAAAGCAATTAGTTTTCTGATTAAATTCACCTTTGAATTGAGGTGCAGGTTTCATGTGCATTCAGATGAAACAGACCTCGTAGAGCAGTGGAAAAGGCCTTAGTATGGAAAGTAATAAAAAGATAATTGGCTCCTCTGTGTTTTTAATAACTGTCTTGGGTTACTGTCGTCTTTGGGAAAACAAACACATCTGTCCAGTACATGGGTCATTGTAATCACAGGGCTCTGTGTGCCTGCACATGTGTGTGTATTATATATGATTAACTGGGTTTTGCTTACTCTGTGCTGATAACCAGCGTTGCATTTACAAGCATCTCACAACCAACCGATACTGTTGCCAACGTTAGTGTTGTAAGGCATTGGTGGTATGGCCTATAGTGAATTCTGAGGGTTAGATCAGGATCACCTGTGTCGTTCTGGAAGGTAAATAGGACTAGAGTGAATACTGAGGGTTAGATCGTACCTCGAAAAGAGGACACGTGTCACCTGCACTTCAAGTGGTCGCTTCTTGTGCTCTGAGATATCCCCTTTACCAGCACTTACTGGCTCTCCTTTCTCTCCAGGAGAAGGAGCAGGATGATAAATGTCCTGTCACAGCCCCAAATGTGCATGTGCCCCTTCATGTCTAGTGAAAGGATATATATGTATTAATGTAATCCAGGGTCTGCCTCTCCCCTACCCCTGTCAACCTCTCCTCCTTGGCTGCTGACCTATGGAAAGCATGTGAAGGAGGAATTTCATGCTCTTGGCTCCTGTGTGGGTCTATTATCTGTGTTAAAAATCTAGTTTTAAAATGTGGTACCTTAAAGATGGGGAACTGTGAGTAGCTCTAAATGGTTTGACCTAATAAAAGGGGCAATTGCTGGTAAGATGATGCTTCATCTAGGCAACGTCGTCATGTTAGAGTGAATGATGACTGTGTGAGGAGCATTTATCTGAACTTAAGCCCTTGTTCCTTCAGTGTCTTATTAGATTGAATTTGCTTTTCTCAGATATTAGATTTATGCTCGCATTCTCTTGTTCAAAAATAGTTTTGTCCCAGGAAGAGTTTGCTGTTTCCACTTGCAGGGAGATAATTAGCTGTTGGTTCATAGAACTAGTAGAGAATATTGCGCTTGTGTACTGAAATGGAGATGCTAATTTTTAGATCAATAATTAATTTAATCTGCATGGCTTCAGTAGTTAAAACAGCCCAAGTGTTTATTGTTAGGTCGTAGCCTGAAGAAAAGACCACCATTTCTAGGTCAGTGTTTTAAATTTAAGGATTTTATATGCATCTAAACTTTACTGACGCAGTCTGAAGTTTACTTTTGATGGGCATGATGCTCTAGGGCCTAAAAAGGAGTGCAAGTTGGATGGAGGTCTGAATCACTGCAGAAGGCTTGTGTACTGAAACTTGTATGTTCTTTACAAACTATCTTTGTCTAACGAAAATGGACCAACTCCCTGTAAACTTTGCCCTGCTAGTGTTGCAGAGCTTGTCTTTGGTGTAAAGGATATAACCACAGGCTGTTCTAGAGCTACAACTACCAGCTACAATGGTTTGGTAATATTTAGGCAAAATTTTCTTTGGTTTGAGGTGGTTTCCACTCTGAGCCAAACCGAGGAAAAAGGACAGGTATTTTGTCTTTTGATGACTCTTCTGATTACTCCTATTATTTTGTATCATTTTTTACCATTTATCAACAGCGGCATGCTTGACTGAGAAATGAAAAAGGTATCTCATCCTGTCACATATTTCTTACTTTGTTGAAGATGGCCCTTCACTTTAATCTTGGCTTTACCTGGAGCATACTGCTTTCTGAGAGATCATCTCATCCATCATTTGACATGTGATTTTTGTAGGGTCATATGTGAAACAACCCCACAAAATGCATCATCTGACCTGTTTTGATGCGATGTGACAGAAGTCATAAAAATTGCTACTTTTTTGCTGCTGGTACAATCATTTTAAGGGCACTTTACCTGCATTACCCATGAAGCAGCGGTTTAGCCTGTTTGCTGACAATACACATTACTTCGGGGATTTTAAGCATATCTCTAGTTTCCACTCTTCTTTAGGAAATCTGAAGGATTCTTAGGAATGTATTTGCAGTATGATTTCTAGGGATTTGTTGCACACCTATTTCTGTCAAGGGAAGTTATGTTGTTGTCAGCACATTAATCTCAAGAAAGATGAGCCAGTATTCACTAGGTAATGTTATATGTTGAAGTTTCATTTCAAAACCCTTAAAAATCTTAAGGCAGATGAGTGAAAGGGGGGAAAAAAACCCCGAACCTTCACCACTTCTTTTTCAAAATGAATTCTACTTATGTGCATTTTTAAAAACTCTTTTTGCCTTGGGCAATCAGAACAATATTTAACAAAGTTTTGTAAGGATAAAAGAGCAAATCATGCTAAGATATCTGCTTACACTGGAAGCTTTCCAATGCAAATTAAAAACCCCCAAACACTCTCGTTTATGATGCACTGATCTATGTTGAATAGGTTTGCAATAGCAGTTTCTCACCTAATGGAGAATGATTGAAATGCCCACTTATTCAGCATCACTTTTTCTAAAAGACATTCTGTTCTTCCACGACTTACATTAAACATTATGTGAGGCAGGAAATCACATTGGTGTTTTTGCAGTGCCCAAAATAACAGAATCCTGACCCGTGACCTCCTTTGTGGGACTGCAATAAAGATAATAACTAATATACTTAAGAGGAAAATATGAAAAAATACTCATTGTAAGAAATTCACCCTCTTGTTATCAGCAACATCCACCTTTAAAGCCTCACAGCTATATAAATATATTGGGTACAATGATGTGCAAGTGTGTATCAAGTAATTTCACTACCATCTTTGAGCAGTTCAAACAATACATTACTAGGTTTCACCAAAATTTAGGCACAAACTCATCCATCGGCTCAGGGTCCTTTGAAAGTGGGTCCAAGTGTTCTCAAATACGTTTGGGCTTTCAACCGGTCTCGCCTGAGTTAGGACTGTAGCAAAACTGCAAACCCTGATGAGCTTTGAGGAGCTTTTGGTTTCGCTGTCAACATTTAATTCAAGCCTGAAATCTGATGAGATGAAGCTTAGCAGGGAGGGTTATTTTTTCTTCCAGAGCTTCTGATGAAAGTTATTTACTTGATCACTTCACTGTAAAGTTCCTTTATTATTGCTCATCTCTCACCTGTAACTCAAGCACGGAGGCTGCAGATTGCCTGGAGACTCCCAAAGTCAGGGATGATGCCCCAGGCCTTGTTACATGTCTTGTGTACTAAAGTCAGATGATGGAGGGGAAAAACAAAAAAGAAAAGCAAGCGTAGTGTTCTCTATGGGCAGCAATTTTTGCAAGATACTTCAGGGGAATTTTTGAGTGCGAAAGAAACCTATGTATATTTTAGCAGTTTAATTATGTCTGTGTTAATAAAGAATTTGAAGGGGGCTGGGAATGATTGGTACGGTTTAAGGATCTACTCAGGGCTTGTAGTGCAGAGCGATGGACGGCTGTAAAACCTGGCCAGAGAATTTCAGGCACCGAGCAGAAGCGGCTCACGGGAGCAGGGTTGGTTTGTCCTGCTCTGGACCTGCGGCAGCGGTCGGGTCAGTTCCACAAGCAGGGGCTCTGGATTGTGGGGAGGGTGTGCGTGTGCGGAGAAAAGGTCTCTGCGTCAGCAGCGCTATTTTGATAGATGCTGCAATGTGTAGATTCAGAAATGTGCTTTTCACAGATATCATTCTTCTAAGCAGTGAACCCTATGCAGCCAGGATTTATTCAGGTTTCATCTCCATTTCTGTAGCCAGTCAGGTGCTACATACTCAGTATCCCAGAACTCAGATACCTTTTTCCCTTGATCTGTACAGGCAACTGCTGGGAAAGATGAAACTCCTTTTCCGTTTAATTGCAAAACTGTACAATGCTGGTTCTTGTTCCGCAGTGCATTGCTGGGTACATTTCTTTTAATAATGACTTCTGTATCAGAAATAGCATACGTATCACATAACGGAATGCTTCTTTTGAACTTGGCTTTGACTGAATAGCAGTGTCTTTCAAAATTCAACGTGAATGTCTGGAATTTCTATCAGAAGTGACCCTAGGCAATAGTCTTTGAAATAACCCTGCTTTGAAATTTCTAATAACATAGCCTCCTTTTGAGGTCAGTCCATCCCTCTTTAGCTTTGTTGATATCAAGAAGGTGAGCGGAGGTGCTGTATGCAGTGAATGAATACAGATTTAATGAACAGGAGAAACGCAGATGACATTTTACTGTGAGCTGGTTTTGAGCAAAGTCCTTGGAAACTGTATGCAAATAAAGGAACTATTTTATTAAATGGACTTCTTTGTGTCGGCTGCAAAAGTGGACAAAGCTGATGTTTGTATCTTCAAGAGAAAATTCTTTGAAACAGTGGTCCTGTTCCTAGAGGAAGATACAGTAACCCTAGGTAGTAGCCTGCAGTATGAAAATCAGTAGGGCTTTATTGGTGTAAATGCTATTTTACAATAAACTTTCTAGCCTTAGCAACAGATTGCTATGGTGCTCTCAAGTTGTTCTGCGTAATTGTCTCCATTAATACTTTGATCTTTGGCTGTGTGCATGAAAAGCATTTTAAATGGCCACCAACCCAAAGTGTTATCGAACAAAGCAGCCTTTTATATTCTTTATCCTTGCCCATGCAGTAGTATTTGGTTTCATATTAAGTTTCTTTTTATATAAATTTCCCAGCAGATTATTTTACTAGAGAAACCATATGAAAATAACCACAGTTTGTACCTGATAAATTATTAATCTGGCAGCAGTTGCTTGCTAAACAATTCTCTGTCATGCTAAAAGTGCTGTTCTGCAGCATAGTGGAGAGTTATTATGAGCTTTTGTTTAGAGATGAAGTTCATACCAAATTCAGAGTTAATGCATATGACAATACCTGTCTGATAGCAATTTAAGTGCCCCGTCCACCTACTGACTCATTTCTGTTTACTTTATCGTGACTGTTGAAATCAGATGGCAAAATACCACAATTTTGGCATCTTTGGCTTGTGTCTGTGACCTTTGATTCTTCAAGTCCTAGTGAAGAGTTTGTGCTTGTCACAGTCAGCTGCTGGGAACAACCCGCTGACATTCATTTGTCTTTGGCAGATTTAATGGAAGACCTTTTATTTTAAAGTGGGTTTTGGAGACCTCTGAAGCTGTAAAGCTAAAGCCAACCAGACCGTTAATAGAGCTGGACTGAAGTTAGCCCTGCAGATAACCAGTAGGACTTCAGTACGAAGCTGCAGTCATGTGTTTCGCATAAGGTCACTTTAATTACTTCAGCAACGTTAATCCTAAATTAACAAGGCTTATGTATGGCAAATGACTTATCTGTATTAAAGAGGGCACACTTTTTCACCCAGCAGAATTAGGATGTTTGAAAGTGATATGCTGTCAATAAAGAGGATAGAGAAAGAAAAGATCTTATTATACATTTCCTTCCAATGGGCATTTGAAAGTCATCCTTCCTACTACAAATATATAATATGTTACAGTATTTTCTTCTAAGCTAAAGTTTCTTTCTTGGCTATCCATGCTTTTTTTTTTTTTTTTAAATTCCATTAGTTCCAACAACTTCTGTACCATAGCCCCAGTCAAACAATATTATGCAGATATATGGAGATGATCCCAAGCTGGAAGGAGCTTGTTCACTCTACTCCCTTCCTGGGATGGGTGCTGGGTGCTGGCAGGTAAGGACAGCACTGAGCAATGGATTTCAGGAGCAAGGACAAAGCTCTCTCCTATTTTGGGGAAAACGTGTATGGAGACCCAGGGATGGTCACCCTGCCAGTCTGGCCTTAGGGAACTGAAAGGTTTTGACCTAGTTTAATAGGAGCTTAAGTCCACAATTAGGTTATAATGATTGCATGGGTGACGGATTAGAGCTCAAAGCAGAGATTCTAAAGGAGGCTTAACATGTAACTCAGAGGAAAGCTTAACTTCTTTCACCCAGTAAAACACAGGCCTGGAAGAGTTGTGATTTGTCTCTAAATACAGCACAGGCACAAACACTGGAGGAGAAGACCTTGCTGGCGTAAGAGCGAAGGGTGAGAGTTGTCCAAGAGTGCATTTGGGTTTATAATTAGAAGAGTTTTTCTCAGACCAGTGGAGCGGTGGACTTCTGCAACAGCCTTTCATGAGAAATCGTCAGGGTGAAAATCTAAGCTTTTACGTTCTATTAAAGCTGACAAGAGCAGCTTCCTATTGCATAGGAGGCCTTACACATGTGCTTTAACAAGTTATTGAAACACTTCTTAGATTATTAGAAATGCAGGGCATCACTTGTAAATTGTTGTCATGGTTATTAGTTATTACTGTTGTATCCAAGGGAGGTCAGCACCTTGTTGGCTAGATACGCTGACAATGCAAAGAGCACTCCTGCTTCAGATCTCTTTAATTGGACAAGACAGACCAAAGGTAGCAAGGAAAACAGCAGCAGAGAGAAACAAAGAAGTGAAGTGACTTGTCCAAGGTCAGCCAGCATTTCTCATTTCTTTTTCTGTCTCCCAGTGCACACATTTTCTCTTCCTGGAATAAAATGGGTGAATTCTGCAAGGCATGTCTCATTTGTCAGGAGGAGTCAGGTGAGAATTCTTATCTTGCAGTTTCAGGAGCTGCTGGTACATTGCTGCTTCAGAGAGAGCAACACTTTCCTTAAGACATAACAGAAGCTATAAACTAAAAGGTGAAGTGAAAAATGGTTAAGGTACTGCGACTTTCACAATTAAAATCCAGCACTGAACAACAGTAGGAAGCAGAGAATTTGCTGAATGATGGGGAACTTCCCCTTCTTCTTGTTGTGCGTTTGAACTCGCATGCAAAAATGAAGTTTGTCCTATATGCCAAATAATTAACAAAGACCATAAAAGTAAAGACTAGAGTAGTTAAGGTAATGTCTCTAATTTTAGCTGAGAAAAAACACAGTATAATTGTCCATGCTCCACCATAAAGAAATTGGCTCCTCTTTTCTTCCCATTGTTAACATCCTAAACTGACCAGCCATCCTCTTTCTTCTCAGCTGTGGACCCTCCCTTACAGTCTTTCAAAAATCTTATTTTTACTTAGCTGTAATGATATAAAGCCTCCTAATTACAATGTTGCTCAAAATAGTACCTAAATACGGTCTGAACTCACAGATCTTCAATACCTAGGTGTACCTACTTAAGAATTTTTGTTTCTCTGGTGGAATTGCGAAACAAAAAGGACATGAGTTGGGTGTGGAGGAGTCGTGGGGGCTCCATTGCGAACAATTCGTGAAAAGCACAATTCAGTTGAAGGATAAAAATAACACTTGATTTTTTTTTTTTTTCTTGTAAAGAAAGATTCCTGTTTATTTCTTATAAGTCAATGACTTTTGATTTTTTAAAAATTTTTTTTCAATTATGGTTGCTTTTCCTGGAGCATTTCATAAGCAGATAAGTAGAAATGAAGCATCATGTTCTCTAAGATGTGAAGAGTACTCCTCATCTTTAAAAGGCACATTCTCTGTCCTGTTTTAATTACCATCACCCTTCTGGTCTAGAGGTATTTCCCACATAGGTCAGGAAGACTCCATGACTTCTGTTCCAGTGCTCGGAGCAGCTGCACTGCCTCACAACCTGTTTTACACCCTTTGTAACAGGTTTTGAAATGAATTTCACTCATAAAAGCTTTTGATAACCTTTGAATCAAGCAGCAGCAGGAGTATGCAAGGACCTGCACTGATAAAATTCAGTTTACTACTCGGTTGACAGGGATGCAGCTTTAAAGTTGATAAGACTTGAAGCAGGCCAGTTTGAATTACGTATTTGGTCTAGCAACTGATTCATTAATATCTCTTAGTAGAGTAATTAACTTAATGATTTGCAGTGATTTATTGGTGAAATTCTGCTAAAAAAGTGACCTGTACAAGGTTCTGTGAGTTGCAAGGTGATATGGGTAGTGTATTGTACTATATGCTGAAAGGATAATCTCAGCTGTTTCTTTTCTAAAATGGGAAAAATAAAGCAAATTTACTCTCTTTATATGCTTTTGATCATAATTCCCTACTGTATGTGGTGTTATCTTCTAACAAACATGTTAGAAAAAAGTAACATACTCAAGAAGGACCAATTGCGTTCTCTAGATGTGAAATTCTTCACAAGTTAAGCAAAGGGAAGAGAGGAATCTTTTTCAAGGTTTATTCCCCTACATGAAGAATTTGTGCCTGAGTTGCTGAAATGAGATGTAGCACCTGCTGGATGCTACAGACGTTCAAAATATTTGTGTGTGGTTTTCTGTGCACACAAACATGGTTCTGTCCTGTGAAGGTGCCGTATCCTTGAGCTCTGCCAAGCCCTTGAGCTTGCCCGGAAAAAATGAAATGTCAGTGTCGCTTTCGCAAATAATTTTACAGCAAATGGTCTCCCATTTTGTGTGAAGTGCCAATTTGTGTTACTAGGGACAGTAAATGGGGCAGAATGATAAAACTTGACAGGATTTCCTGATCGTCAGTTCTGGTCTCAAGATGTTGGAGCTTCCTTCTCTTTACCATGCAAGGAATGAAATGATCCTGAGTGCTGCCGTGTAGTTGATCATCATCGGACACTCACTGAGTTGAACAGGGCAGTTTGTTTCTGAGTGATATTCCAGATGTGTTTTGGACACCTCTGAGTTGTTACACTCTGCTTTCGTTTATGATCCTTGGAATTCCAAAAGACAGAAATTTACCTTTTTTTTTTCTTTTTTTTCCCTAAATAATAAAAATAAACCTTGGAGAGCTAGGAGACTATCTAAAAGAGTTAGCCAATATGACATGCTCATTTTAATACTAGAGATAAACATTATAGAATGGCTATCAGAAGCTCCTTATCTATCTCCAGGTAAGGGAGTCAGATTATACATCTTGGCTCCTCTCATGTCCTCTGTTGGGTTTTCAGTTCAAAAGTGATTTGAAAACCAGGGCTCTGATGTGGAACCTAATGAAGTCAAATGCTTCATGTTTGGCAATGGGTATTTCAAGAATTTCTTGGCTTGGATGATGCTTTAATGTAAGCCACTCTTTTTGTTAGCTTGATACTTACTGTGATGCATATAAGAATTAATCAGTGAGTAAAGTATCTTTCTCCTTTTATTGCATCAGGAGCATTTGCCCCACTAAATTAAAAAAGATACTGTTCTTTTATGAATAAGCCACTGTGTGCCTGGCTGAAGGTAACTTATCACTGCGGAAGGGATTGCCTCTCAGCAATCTGCTTATTGGGCACAAGTTCCTCTTGATTTAACGAGAAGAATCAATTAGAAAGGCAGCCAGAAGTACTACTGTGTGTCATATTAATTTGAACATTGTTTTCTACAGTTGAAAACTTTATATTCATCAGTAACTTGTTAGATTTATCCCCTTCCCCCCATCCTCCCAGTCTCCGATGCACAAAATTATTAAACTTAATTGGATTTCTCTGGACACTACTCATTTCTCAACATTTATTGCAATTATACTATACCCATAGCTCATTTATTTTTTGTTTCCTGGTGATTAAAACTTAAGACACTGAAAAATGTTGTGTGTTTTCCTTTTCATCACTAATCCTTTCCTCTCCCCTACATTCAAGATGCATTTTGTAGTTACGAATCATTAAAGTAGCAAAATTCATAGGCAGACTTAATTTATTGCTAAGTATAGGAAAACCAGAACGCAGGTCACAAATCTTGAAAATTTTTAATAAGACGTTTTGGGTTTGTTTCAGAGTATGGTTTTCTTATCAGTGAAAGCATTTGTTTACGTCTTCTCTCAAACTGAAGTAAAAACTAGGTTACTACAGAGAATCATAGAAGCTGGAGAAGGGAACCGACCTGTGTGTATATCCACATTGCCTTTTGTCGTGATTTCCCAGTCTCTGCCTCCTCTGATATTGGAGATCTCCACATGGTTTACCCGGATGAGGGGTGACCCGACTGGGACGTTTTGGCTGGTTCGGGGTGCAGAGAAGAATTTTTAATTTTTTTTAAAGTGTCACTTAGCTTCCATGTATCACGACTAGTCATACGGACTCTAGAATGTACTCAGGTACTTACGTGGGCCTGAGAACCAGGTAAATTCATGAAAGAAACCATATCCATTGAGGGCTCCTAAGCCCAGAGATTCTGCTGCTGAGCTGCTGCTTTTCCAAGGCTGGGCAGTATTCCATGGAAACACCATCACATGCTTTTCCTGTTTTTATGCTCTTTCTAAGCTGCAGGCTATTAGTCACTTCTAAAAAATTGTAGTTATTAAACAAAAACATTGTGTGAGCAGCACTGTGTGATACGGTTACAGCCAGCCAAGGTAAAGAGAGAGGAAAGGAGGGGAGGTAAAAGTGGTGGAAAGTCTTCAGGTTTCATGAGCCGGTGCTGGTCCTGATCGCTCCCACCTTTTCTGTGGAAGGCAAGTTCTGCTTGTGCTCCCCCAGGACGTGGAGGCTGTGCCTCTCCCAGGGCTCATTCAACCCCTGCCCTGTGTCTGCAGCTTCTGCAGCAGCATCCCGGTGATCGTGGTGTTGTCTGGACTGTTCCCACTAAGGGGCAGCGTGTTCAGGTGGGGTCCTCATCCCGCAGTGTGTAAATGTCCCAACTCCTTTGCCTCCATCTCCAGCCTTGCTTCTGCTGCTCCTCCCAGTGATGATGGAACCCAGCTGCCTGCTTTATTGTGGGCGCTTTCCTGACGGGTGGTGGCCCCTGGCTGGTCCCTCCAGGAGTGCCATCTCTCACCTTTCCCCCCACACTGGCTCAGGGAACTGAGCTAGGTGGGCTTTTGGTGGGTTCCAGGGTAGCTCTTCTGACATTTTTATGTCAGGAGGTGTTTGGAGAACCCTTGAAGATGCCATTCTGCATAGGCAATGTATGTTCCATGCTGCTTTGTCGTGTTAGTAGGTGAGTGATGGAGTGAAGAGGGAATAATTAATACCATTATAACAACTAGTGATATTTTTAGCATGAGCTAAGTAGGAGGCACAAGTATTTCTTCAGGCAGAAAAACTCTCTAGATAATACAGCAGAGCAACGCGTGCGACAGGGCAGTGGTATCTTTTCAGGACAATGCAGAGTATGTTGATTTGATATATACTCAAATCTTGTAGAGTCTTTCCCAGCTGAAACAGCAGCAAAGTTATTCAAAGCAAATATATGCAGCAGCTGAACTTCCTTTAGCACTTTGTGAATGGAGTTCAAGAACTGAGAGGCTGGCCTACTTCCAGAAAGCAGCGCTTCTGTTTCCAGTGCTGGCAGAACAATGTTTGGGAAATGAACTTGCATCTGAAATGTAAACGTGTCCTCTGGTTCACCAGACTTCTGAAATCAGCTAAAGCGACTTACAACAATTACGTACTGTGAGGTGGTAGTATGGTCCTTGGAGATACCGTAGAGAAATGATTTGACATGTTCACCTCCTTGGAGCCGAGGAGCTGCTTTGTAGACAGAGATGGGCCTGTGCTGTGTTGTCTTTCTGATTCTGCTTGAGGAGCCCACAAAATTCAGTCCACAAAATGAGCAATCCTTCTTACTCTCAGAGTTAATAGAGGAAAATAAATTAGTATGCAAGACATTTATCTCTGGACAGATTCATTATCTTCTTCCTCCACTTGTCTCTCTGGTGAAAGATGGATGAAAGCCAAAGCAAATAGCAGCCATCTATTTATAAGTTGTTTTAGGAACCTTGTTTATAAGGAACTGTTACAGGCATTTCAGTCCAAATCTTGCTCACATGGCAGCCAGTGGAAAACACTCCTTTTGACCTGAATTGGAAATGAGTCAGGTTTCTCATATTTTTTAAGTTCTATAAAATGTTTGCTTTCATCTCAGATATTTCTTTGAGTGAGAAAAATAATAAAAAAGTGTTTCATTTCTGTCATGCCTTCCAGCTGAAGTCCTCTAAGTGCTTTAGAACCTGTGCAGATTTAGCTTCACAGTATCCCTTTTATTCTGGTAACACTCATTTCAGGGTTATAGATGGGAAGGTGAGAGAAGCCACTTGACGTTCTCAGGCCAGATCTGTATGAGCACCAATCTCCTCTTCTGGCACTGTTCCCACAGTGCTATTTTTCTCCTTAGCTGTAATGGGCCTCTACCTGCAAGCTGGACTTTTTTCCTCTAGTATGAGCACTTGAAACAGCTGAATAAAGTGTCTCAATCGTAACCAGGCCTGAGCTGCATAGACTTCAGCAAAACGTGACCTTTAGGTACTGTTGAGGGGTCTTGCAAAGAAAGATCATCTGTTTACCTGTGAGGCCAGTTTGTAGGAAATAAAACAGGTAGATTTTGGTGATCGTTTGCTATACCATGCTCTCCCCAAATTCCAGGTAGCACACCACTGCACGTACTTATTTTATCTGTCACCTGCCTGGAAAGTCCCTGCTAATGTTAAAGATCTCTACTGTTTAAAACATGTATAGTATAAAATGAAAATCAAGCCTCCCGTATCTAATACCTCCTTGATTTCAAACATTGATCATTCAACTCTCCCATGTTTTCATCATCCTCCTGCTCTCCAGTGGGGACCTTTCTTTATTTAAGCATGTAAGGAAAGAAAAACGTGCACTCTTAAATCAGGTTATTTGGTGTCATGGAGATGATAATCCGATGACAAACACCACAACGGTTGAGCTGAATCATGATCTCATTTCAGTTGCTGGCAAAACAAATAACCATGGTGACTGATAAGGTAGCATAGGAATATCTGGCTGAGAGCTTGAGTTTTTCGGCTGTGATCCAGCTGTGGATATGACTTCAAACGTGACCACTCGCAACAAGTTCCTAGTTGCATTGTCTTATCCAAGTTTATTCTGTGAATCGATGAGGTTAATTGGCTTAAACTTGATGTCCTTCTCTTTCATCTACCTGACTGGTTTCTGCCAACTCAGATTTTCCTTGTCACTTCCTCCCAACAGTGAAGGAGCCATCCAGCTACATTTTGTATTAGAGTTGGCTGAAAAACTTGAGCTGAAGTCGTCCATACCTGGGACTCCGTTCCTTCTGAGAGGCAGTTTCCAAACTCTGGGTTTTCATGCAGTGTCAAAATTCCAAACATGCTTTGCATGTGGCGTCATCTTTTCCCTGTGTATGGCTGAACAAAGCAACATATGAGATCTCCAGTTTGAGAGCAGAGGAGCTGAGATTACAGGGCAGAAACCAATAACCTTATAGGAGGACGAGTTTAATTAAATGGTGAATGACATAATGAAATGCATGATTATGGGCGCTATAGCATTTCGTTTCCTGAAAGTAACTAGAATCCAATAACATATAATTAATTGCAGCTTATAAAATACATCTGGAATTTACACTGACTTTTTTCTTTGTAAAGTTGATGGCTAACTTGTATATCAGTCATTTAATAGTGATTTAGCCTGTGTACTCCGTAATAATGGGATTCTTGTAAAAACAAAACAAAAAACATTTTGAGTGCATTTCTTCAAGGCATTCTACTTGTGCTCGGGTCATGGGGAAATCAATGAGCCTTATGCACCTGCCAAACTTTAAACATACGGCAGAGGTGGTGTTCCAGAGGGGATGGGAAAACATTTTCATGTCCTGGGGAAAAAAAAATGTTGTTTGTACAAAAGACAAAAAAAACCAAACAAGCAAAACCACCACCACCACAACCCAAACCACAAACACCACCACCACCACAAACCAAACCAACAAACAAAAAACCATCAACAAAAACCAAACTCCCCACCCCCAAAAAACCCCAACCAAAAACCTCGAGATTTTCTTGCTGTTGTTCTTAAACTGAAAATAATAATGAAGCAATTGGTTCTGGTCAACTAAATGTCTTTTTTCCATTCCAAGATTTTATTGTTAATTCTTAAGTTGTTGTTTTTTTGCTGTAAGTAACAGTTTTCTAAATAGAAATTCACATTGAAAGAAAGAAACACAAGTTTTCAAATTTGTCAGGATAACTACTGTCACGTACTGAGCCTTTGGCAGCACGATTGGTCTTGAACTGAAGTTTCTTCAGCTGGCAATGGGCACATCTGTCTGCAGGCAAACACTAAAGTCGCGTGAAAAGGGTTAAGTAGAAGGGAAACAGGGAAACAGAAAGGAATTTTGACTTGGCTCATGCTTCTAGATTAAGAAACTGTGAAAAGTTAAAGTCCTCCAGCACAGGTCTGCAAAGTCCTACAATCACATCGATTTGCATGCAGGGAGAACTGCCTTCTGCAGTGAGGAAAAGAGCGCGTGTGTCATAGCCCAGGAGGGAGCGGGAGGATAACGGGCCAACTTAATTTCCCTCTGAACGCGATCCCGCTGTGACCCGGTGAGGGTGCCTGTCCCTTGTTCTCCTGCTGAACCACGAGAACTCACACAGATTACAGGAGCAAAACATCTGGTCAAGTGGATGGTGTCATTATGTGTGCAAATGTGAGACAAAATTTTAAAAAAGAAAAAGGAGGACAGGTTGATCGATTGCTGTATGTCTGCAGTTTGAACTGGTGCCTTGTGTAAAAGTAAACATAATACAGCGGTAACCCGGGGCTGCTCTGTTGTGTTGTCACTGGTGAGGCAAAGCTAGAAGGCAGAGAGGTGTGGTTATATTTATTTTCCTTTTGTTGAAAAGAGATTTCTCCTTCAGAAAAAAAAAAAATAAATCCAAAACTATATTAAAAGAACATCCTAGAAATGATTCAGTAAAGCAACTTGTGAGATAGTCTTCAGTGTTGCTATTACAGTTAAATTCAATCCCCTAGGAAGTTGTCTCCTTGCAACAGTGTGTATTAACAACAGATTGCTCTGGGTTAGTAATGAAAATGCTTTCGGTACAACTGTGTTTGGGAAAAAAGCTGTTTCGACGGTGCTACAGAAAACTCCCATCAAGTCTCAGTCTCCTGTGGCTGATGTTCACAGGTGTTACACGCGCAGTGTTATTGTAAGTTCTGTCTTTGGGGTGTCCTTAAGGCAATGAGATTACAGGCACGTTCTGTGTGTATATGTGAGAAACTAACACCTTGCCTCATAATTTTTGAACCTAGGGATTGATTTTAGCCGTATTTTGTGGAGAGGTGAACGTGTCCAAGGTATTTAAATACATTCTTTATGAAAATAGACGCTGATGGAAAACGAAACCTTAGAAGTATCCTATGTATGCTCCCCAACCACGGGAAATGGCTTACTTACGGGTTTTTAAACATGCATAAAAATCCCCAGAGGAAAGGGTGACCTATACAGACTCCAGCCATGTATATTTTTGCACTTGATTTGTTAGAAGAATGGAAATAGAGCAGCTGTCATTTAAATATCTTATTCTGTAGAGCTGGATGAAAAATAGAGAGAATGTTATCAAAAAATGTCAAAACAATTTATTTGGCCTTTTTTCCGTGAAATTCAAAATAGCAATGGGAAATGGCAAACTTCAGCCCGTTGTAGTTATTTAAGCAATTACTGCATCTTGCTTGACTGATTTAAATCAAATCCTTTTTCCCTTATGAGTCCATGTTTTTTGACTTTTCAATTTTGTTGCTTGAAGATGATTTTGTGCCATGAAATGGGTAAGACAAACATAACAGTTATCCAGGGCTGATCCCTACTGACTCTTTGCTCTGACTTGATTTCTCCTGGTATTTTATTTCTGTATCAGGTGATAAGCTAGCAATCTGATTAGAAGGTGATGAGAAAATGAAGTACATTGATATACAAAAAGTTCAAAAAAAGCTAATTGAGAAATAAAAGCGAAACACAGAAGCCAACTCTTCTCAACGTCGACATATATCTTCTAAAATACAGAAAATCTTTTAAATCCTTCCAAATCTTGTTAGCTAACAGAGGTCAGATTAGTCACTTTAGATACAGGGTTGTATCCATGTGTCGTGGTTTAACCCCAGCTGGTAACAAAGCCTCACGCAGCCGCTCACTCATTCCCGGTGGGATGGGGAGGGAACTGAAAGGGTAAAAGTGGGAAAACTTGTGGATTGACATAACGGCAGTTTAACAGGTGAAGCAAAGGCTGTGCACACAAGCAAAACAAAACAGGGAATTCGCTCATTACTTTGCATCAGGTGTTCAGCCATCTCCAGGAAATCCAGGCTCCGTCATGCGTAATGGTTACTTGGGAAGACAAATACCATCACTCCGAACACTCCTTTCTCTTCCCCTAGCTTTACGTGATGACACACGGTCTGGGATATCCCTTTGGTCAGTTGGGGTCAGCTGTCCCAGCCCTGTCCCCTCCCAGCTTCTTGTGCACCCCCAGTCTCCTTACTGGTGGGTGCTGTGAGGAGCAGAAAAGGCCTTGACCTTGTGTGGGCACTGCTCAGCAGTGACTGAAACATCGCTGGATTATCAACACTGTTGCCAGCACAAATCCAAAGCATAGGCCCATACCAGCGACTAGGAGGAAGATGAACCACACCCCAGTTGAAACCAGCACACCATGTAATTTTTTTCCTGTTGTGCTTTGAGATTATTAAAGGACCTGTTGGTTAGTGAAAAGTAGTTGATTCATTGTTCTTTTATAGCTGGATGAATTCTTTTTAAATACAGTGTGTGTTTCTGAAGGAATTATCTTTAAAATGGCAATACTTATTTAGTCCACCTCTAAATAGCTTTTAGGAAGATATAGGACATCCCATTCATTTTTGTGCCTTCATAAAAATGTTGCTGAAGCAACAAACAAGGTCACTCTTTCATGTATCCTGGCTTCCTTGAACCTACTGGCATCAAAAAGGTGCTGGTTAATAGCTCTGTCTTTTAAGCTTTAAATAATTAAATTCCTTGGGCTACTACTTACACTTCTTAAAACTTGGCAACGCTTGAACCTTTTAGCAAACCTGATATGAAAAGGACACTAAAAAGCTGAATTTCAACAGGGCTCCTCATGGCTTGATGGTCAGTTCTGGTTAAAAAAAAATATATCAAACTGAAATATTTTCTCTGTTGTCAACTGTTAGGGTTTTTTTCGGATGTGCAACGCTATCGCCAAGAAATAAAGCACAAAAGCTAACCCTGAGTCTTTGGGAAATGCTTAGAAAAACAAATCAGTTGCACTCCCTGCTCACACTAGCAAATGAATTGCTGCCAAATCCTTGAGAAAGCAAAGAGGCCTCACTGAACAAAGTCACGGCACTGGGAAGCCAGTGCTTGTCGATACTGGTGAGGATGTGTTTGAAGGAACATGACGATGCCCATGAAACTGAGGGCAACGCCGCAAGTCAATTAGAACCTGCTTAGCTTTTTCTTTGCAATGAAGTACACAGCGAATCTTCTAGGTAGTGAGATGATCCTGGTCAGCTTTGCAGGAGTAGTATGCTTTCCTGTACTTAATTATTTAAAGGAAGCTGTATAATGGGTCTTTGGAATTGTGTGACCCACTAATCAATCCATCCACTTTTGCATAATGCATGTGGCATCAATGTTATTCCATTTCACGATCACTTAGGAAAAACTTGCCAAGCTGCTCATTGCTCCTCTGCAGTGCAAACACAAACACACAGCTTGCAGTGCCATTTGCCTTCTGTGCTTATTTAGAGCCAGCTGTAAATGTTCCCAACAATTAGCATTTAAAGAAGAAAAAAGAAGTCTCTAAATTCCTACTTTTGAGTGAGATCACTCGAAGTGCCCGACCTTTGAACCTGTGCAGGGTCCCTTCACAGTGCCAATGAACACTGTTTGTTGTTACAAAAACTGCGTTACCCTGGCTTTTTCTCCGTCAGTTTTGCAGAGTTTATTTTCTTTTTGTGTTTCAGTTGGCTTCATCATCTTCCTGCTGGGCTGTGGTCTGTGGGAACAGGATGTTTCCCTCTCACTTATGGTCAGTGCTGACTCCTTCCTTCATACCAAGATGCCCATGCAACATCATAGGTAGTCACAGGTGATACAAAGGATATAACTCGACAGCTTTATGTTTGTCTGTGTTGGTCCATTTTACAGCTTTGCTCACAGTGATTAGTTCATGAGCTGCACCTCTTCAGAGTTCGAGGTATTTGAGTGTATTATTTGTTTTTCTAGGCAAAGTCCTAGTCCTTACTGAAGAAAGAGTGGAGTTTTATCATTGACTTCGTAAGGACTAAGACTTTACCCATTATACTAATATCTAGTGGTAATGATAGGTAAGTGAACTTCGGCTTTTTAAGGAAAAAGCCCCGCAGTTCTTCTGCGATGCACAACACACCCACATATATTGGGTTTTCAGCTGCAGCATGGGCTGATGACTTGGTGAGGTATTCAGCTCCATGTGTGTCAGTCCCAGCCACAATTTTTTTTCATGCAGGATGTTTTATAGAACCATTTTGTTTCCTTGTATTTGCGCTTTGTTCCTCTCATCCCCTACTGTCCTCCCTGAAGGCAAAACTGTAGAAGTTACACATACAAAACCTCTTCGACTGCTTATCTAAGTAGCAGCACTGAATAACTACTTGGTACTCTCAAGAACGATCCGGTTTGGATTCTGTTGTGAAAGTCTGGGACCCTGAACAGGTCACGTCTATTGGTCTGTGACTAAAGATCTGATCGTCTCTGGTTTGGGATTTGCTCTTTGTGGCTGGCACGGTGAATGATCTCGCTGAAAATACTTCCCTTAGTTATGGCTGTAAGTGCAGTGCTGGGACTGCTCCTAAGTCATTTCCTTTGATCGGTGCTGAAAGTACCGAACAGCTTCCACCCACATTGTTTGATGATCTCATTTCGAGGACTTGATCCTGTAAGGCTCTGTGAACGTATTTTTTGCTGAAGGAAGTTTTTACAACTGTAGTGTTGAAATACTTTGTGCTTTCTATAAAGAGTAAAGAGTGTTTGCCTGAACTTCTTGTCCCAGCTGTCTCCGAAAAACGTTGCAGCAAGTTATTACAGCAGAATCAAATGCGAACCTTCACAGTTTTCAAATGTATTTTCACTTATCTTTTTAGCAGCGTCGGTGCAATGATGGTTTTATTTCCCCAAATCGAAGGAAAGAGGTCAGAAAGATTTGAAAGAGGGAGGGGGATATTTTTTATTAGTGGTGTTGCTGTGTGGTTATGTATTTGTCTTATTCTTCATGAAGGTTACAGGAGAAGGAAAGAGATCCAATAAAAGGGCAGACATCTTAAATCATTATCTATCATCTCTCTAACCAAGAGTCCTGGTCAGTGTGAAATTGAAGATATTTTTGTCTTTGAGAGAATGGCAGTAGGTCAAGAGAAGTGTTAAACCCTGAAGTCTGTTGTCTAGGTCAGCTGGACAATGATCACTACTTCAAGAGCAACTTAAAAAGTAATTCCGAATTGGCTTTGGGTGAATGTTTTTATGTTCCTTCTTGTCTATTTACATTCTATCCAGGAACACAAATATTTGGGTAGTTCCCAAGTTGGCCTCTGGAACACCTGGACAGTGCCCAAGAGGCAAAAAGGATCAGATCCTCAGCTGGGGTAGATCACTACAACCTCCCTGCCGCAAGAGCCTCAGTCCTCTTTGTTAAAATACTTTGGAGCAGGCAATGTAACAGGTATTAGACTAGGTAAGAAGTTCTGCAAATCAGCAACGATAAACACAATTTCTGCTGGAGAACATTGCATATGTGTTTGCTGTGGTGGTTTCCTGCTGTCAAAGAGTTTCCTCAGACTTCACCATCAAGAAGTTGCCTTTGAAAGCAGTCAGCAATACCTGCCATGGTGTGACATGTAATCCTGGAAACTGCAGAGAGACACACCAGCAAAACTGAGCAGTATCTTGTTTTCTTTGTTGTATTGTATAGCTCCGGAACAGGGACAGTCAGGGAGCAGCAGTGAATTAAGCTGTGGAGTAAAATGGGGGATCGTGTATTAGCCAAGTGTCTGGTTTTTTGAATGTTCTTTGTGAGTAACTCTCCATTTGCTCTGTGTAGACTTTCCCTTTGTAATCAGCATCACATGTTGGTCAAGGTTAAGTAAATATTTTTGGATGAAACTGGCTAAATAATGAGGAATATAGGAAAAAGACACCAAAATTCCAGATCAGCTCAGGGAAACAGCAAGTCTGCTGTCTTGTCTCTGATAGTGCTGGGGACCAGCTGCTGCAGAGGAGATGGACAGTGCTATGATAACCTGTACAGGGAGGCTTTCTAGCCTGTGTCAGTTAATATTTGGCACTGAATCTTGAATGCTTATGCTCTTCTTGTAATTTTCTGCGATGATACCTCCTGTCATTTACCTGTTGTCACTGAGAAAGCCATGGGCTAAATGCTGATTTGTATTTTGTTTGCTTTTAGACTTCCTGTTGATATTCATTCTTTCTCTGTCTCTCTCCCAGGCACTACACTTTTCTTGGCTGATGGTGTGACCATTTTGATATTTTCTTCCCAGTTACCAACTGCATGTCAAATCAGTTTCTATTATATACACGAGTGCACTGCCATCATTTAACCAGTGATAACTTCATAAACTTATCAGTGGCATTCCCTGGGTTGGAAAATGTACAGAAGTTAGTGACTGTGCAAATAAAAAGTGAAGAGAAAGGCTGTAAATTGGATGGATTTGTCTGCATTCTCACTGAAACAAAAACTATCATGAAGAAAATAAAAGGCAAGTCTTTCTTACATGATACAGAGATACTCAGTTTAGAAAAGCGATGAATTAAATAGTTGTGTTGAACACGTTTCTAGTTTTCTACAGTAGCAGTTGCACAAAAGTGTTGTCTTTAACACAGCACTGGTAGGGCATCCCTTGTTGAAAGCAATGTCTTTGTGCAGTTTAGGAACTGAAGAAAACAGATGAATAAGAAATAAAGGCCAAGTGTAAGCATCGGGTTTTACTGTGGTGCCTTAAGAAAAGCTTTCCTGTTTTGCATAGCAGAGGGATGCCTGAAAATTCTGCCAAATGGGCCTCTGATGGCTTTTGTAAAAAATGGTTTGCAAACAAAGCCATTTGTCCGGTAGGTGAGGGTACGTTGGAACTTGTCTGTGCTCTGGTAGAAGATGCGTTGATGAAGCAGGGGGCTTGAGTGAGCAGTGTTCCAGCAGAGGCACAGCTGGGCTGGGGTGCCTGGAACTGAGCATAAAGATATTCCAGTTCAAATTTTACAGACTTGGCTGCAAGGGCCAAATCAAGCTGCCATCAGGCAAAAAAAGAACAGAAGAATTCTCATTACCCCATTGATATTCCAATACTGTCTTACATTTTGTATTCCTTTATTCACAAAGAAGTTAGGCAATTGTCTGAATATACACGGCAGGGGAAAACGCTGAGCTGCAGTTTTTACTATTCGTCACAATATTTGGGTTGTAGTTCAATAGCTTTGCTATTGTACTGGAAAATTCCCTCTTTATAAGTGAGCACAAATTGCAAAAGCAACTTGTTGGGAATATACTTTGCTTATACACGAACAGCATTATTCTTCCAGATATAAGCTGGAAAAGGTCTCTCGTTTTGAGATGTACATTTAGGATTGGGACAGAGACAGTTTTCACAGCTCTGTGAAGTTAATACTTCTTTATGACAGAGTGTTTTACTGGTTGCTCTATGTAATCATTTCTTTCATTGCCACCTATGTCCTTTGCAGGGAAAGAAATTCACCTCTAGATGACAGTACACTTGGAGTGTCACTGGCTTTCATATTGTCTATTAAAAAAGATAATTGTGAGGAGCAGATCAGACCTCAAGGAAGCCTTCTGAATTGAACTCGTTTCAAGGGGGGAAGCCAGAGCTGTCAGAACTTTGACTTTCTAATTCCTAAATAGATGTTAATTCACTTGGCTGCGTGATCTACTGGGAGTAGAAATGAAACTCCACTCGTATGACCTCTGATGTCAATCATTATGGGAGGCATCTGCATTTAGATTGTCAATGCACAAACTTTCTTTACTTCCTGAAGCATGAAATCACCTTTCAGATGAAGGAAGAAATATAACCCCCCATTCTTGAGAGATGTAGCAGTTCTGTCTAAGGCTTCAGTTACACAGAGAAATGTTTAAACACTATATCCTGACTTCAGTTTCTTGGAAGCGGTCTGCTTTGCAAGTGAAACTTACACCATGGTTTTTAAAGAGGTCTGTTACTACTTTGTATTATTTTATGGCCTCTACTTTTCCATCTCTAAGCCAAAGGGAGGTTTTTTACTGATTCTGACACTGTCAGCAGGACTTGGCCCGACATTTAGTTGTCTTTTAGTTTTGTTTATATGGAGTGACATAAGCGCAGCAGCATTATGCCAGGAAGCTCTTTGCAATACCGAAAGCTCAGAAGACAGGATTTCTCTCTCTGTCCCTAGAAACTTAGTAGAACTCAGAAGGGACGTGGATATACTTAGAAGTCGAAGCCTTCAAGAAAATTCATTCTTTATTCTTCAAACCAGAAACCACTTGGCGTGATCTATTTTCCTTTTCTGATACTCAATAGGATATGAATACAGGTAAGCATAATCCTTTGTTTGCAAAGATAGCATGAAAGAATACGAGGCAAAAGAATAATCTAAACTGTGGGATTAAGTTTTATTTTTCTCCTGTGAATACAATGTCTTTCCAGGCCAGTTTTGTGAAGGGTTTTTTCACCATGTTGCTTTGCAATTATTCTCTTCAAGGGCCAGTTTCATGCCAGGTGTAAGCTGTCCTGCAGCTCTATGACACATGTTTTGGCAGCTCGTGCCACATTTCTGTATTGTTAGCACAACTTCTGTTGTCTCCTTGGCATAATGAAGATGCAAGCACACTCTCCAACTGTCCTTGGATAATTCTGTGTCTTGGCCTACTATACATCAGTGTTAGTGTGACTCCATGTTCTACATCTTTTTACAAAAGACCTATTGTTCCTAGTCAGGTAATCTCGGTTATATGCTTATTAGCACATTAAATAACTTGCTTGAAATGTCACCTGAAGCAGTGCAGAAAATCATCAAGACCAACAGTGAATTTAGCTGAGGCACCTTGAACTTGTATCTGATATGTCTCGTGTCTAATACGTTCCACAAAAATTTCAGCAAAACATCAAAGTAGCGCTTTCCCATGAGCCTTCACGTCCTGCAGAGCCAAGGCAATGGAAAGCAGCCAAGTTCATACTGCAAAGACATAACTCAGTTTTTCATTGAGTGATGAGTCCGTCATCTCTTGCTGCTCACGGTTTTAAGAAGCAGGAATCCTTCAACCAGCCCCCGGGAGTGCAAGCTATTGACCCTGTTAATCTCTTCTGTACTTCAGTGTCATCGTCTTCTTTTTTTTTCCTCCAAAAGAACATCTGTACATCTTGGGCAGCAGAAAATCACAAGAGCAAAGGTAACTCATCTTCTCAGTCAGTAGGATGCCTTTCATCATTTGAAACAAAGTAGCTTTTGTTTAAACTGGTGCCTGAACTTGAAACCTGAACACACCATGGAGAACCTTTATCTGCA
This sequence comes from Pampusana beccarii, assembly GCA_013399365.1. Classification (NCBI taxonomy): domain Eukaryota; kingdom Metazoa; phylum Chordata; class Aves; order Columbiformes; family Columbidae; genus Pampusana; species Pampusana beccarii. The sequence continues at coordinate 347,400 of VWYH01011107.1, read as the reverse complement.
GAAAGCTTTATGAACAGCCCTTCTTACCACATGTGATGTTTACCACCCCCAGCTGTGAGAAGGGCTGCGAGTTGTGCTGTGTCTTGTTCTGGTGGAGAGGGCTGGGATATTAGACAGGAGGAATGAAGGTGCACCTTCTGGGTTAGATAAACCTATAAATATGTATGGATAAATATATGACTGTAGCATACAGTATGCCTCCTCTTCTGAGTGCATACTGGGATACGTGGATCTGGCCTTTCGTAATTCCGTTGCTGGCTGCTGCTGAGATATCTTGGCAGAAGAGGTGGAAAGCTCTGCAAGCTCTCTTTAAGATGGCTTTGAGCTATCCTAGATCTTCAAATAGTTTGGGTTGGAAGGGACCTTAAAGACTATGTAGTTCAACCCCCCCGCCATGGGCAGAGACACCTTCCACTAGAGCGGGTTGCCCAAAGCCCCATCCGGCCTTGTCTTGAACACTTCCAAGGATGGGGAATCTACAGCTTCTCTGGGCAGCCTGTTCCAGTGCCTCACCACCCTTGTGGTGAAGAATTTCCTGTTGTATCTAATCTAAATCTTCCTCCTTTCAGTTTAAAGCCATTACCCCTTGTCCTCTCACTACAAGCCCTCGTGAAATGCCCCTCTCCAGCTTAGCTGTAGATCAATCTCTGCTGCAACTGTTTCATAATGCTATCAGTGTTGTATCTGGAAGTAGTATTGAGGTATCTCTGGGTCCACACCATGGTCAGATCGCCATGATTTGTTCTTTTTAAAGCTGGACTATGGCTTGGGTGAGCAACGCTGCTCTGTAATGTGTTCCAGTGTGCTTAACGACACTGAAGATTAATGCGTTGTGGATACAAGTTCTATGTGTGTGTATGTGTGATGTGCATGCATACGTCTATGAGCCTCTGTATATAAACATAGTCTAAGCAGTATCAAAGTCTCAATAACATTGCAAATTTTCTGATTTAGAAAGAATATACAGTCCAATTTGCTACCGTGATTAAATCTGTTCCATTTCTATTCAGTTTAGGAAGACTGTCTTTTGGTATTTTAAAGAGAAAGCAAGCAAAAGTCAGCTTTTAAAATGAGTGACTTCTGGAAACTGTATTTTCTGTAATAATCTCCCTTATCAGTATAGAATACAGAGTTATGGTCTTCCAGTGCAGTCGGTTTCCAATTGACTGTGACTGTTTTCAGGCTGGACAACCTGCTGATCGAAGACACACACTAAATACAGGTGTCGTATTCAGGCCTTTTGAGTTCACGTCTTGGCTTAGGCAGTCATTGCTTTGTGACATGATTAATGATGATTCTAATATAGGCTGGTTTAATTTTCTTTTTTTCGCCATTCGTTACTCTTCCCTCTGGTTATCCTGCATGTAGATATCAACAAGTTCATTGGCTTTTGCTGTTGCATTACTTAGAAATCATAGGGATTGAGAACCTCAGAAAAACACGTGCATGGTTCAGGAGCCTGCACTGATGCTCCTTGTCAGAATTTCCAGTTGATTTTCTGTATCTGTTGGTTTTCATAATGCCTGTGTGGAAGGTTCTTGAAATCAGCAATCAAACAAGAACTGGGCAAGGACTGAAGAGACTGTGTGTGAACAAGGGAAATGGAAGGCCCTGTAGTCAACCTCCTGGAGCTCCAGAGGCTTAAACGTCTTTTTATGAAGATGACAATTCTGCATGTTAAAGCATGTGAGGAAAAAAATCTCTGGAGAGAGGGAGAATGCTTAGTTGTAGCTTTTTTAATTAGCAGCTTATATTGTATGTTTATTATAAAGTCTTACTGACAAAGCTAGAAACATTTCATAAGCTCCAGATGGCTGCTTTTCTTTATGACTTGCTGTAGGGTACAGACTTTGATTTTATATATTTTGATAATCTATCCTGATTATTCAACTAATACTCATTGTTCTCCCTATGCTGAAACTATACCCTATGATAAACTGCAGCAGATGGCTTGGTGAGGGAAATGTCAAGGTTAAGAAAATCTTCCTTAGCTGTGACTCTTATTTCTTTGTTTCCCTTTTCTTAAAGCTTGGACCTGTAACTTGATAACATTTCTTTAAAGATTTCCTAGTGACAAGATTTTCATTCTAGGCAGCATCTTTCAGTGGATGGGGAAAGGTCTCAAAATATCCCTCACCTTCACAGGTCTCTTCTAAAGTCGCTCAGAATGTGAGATCAAGTTCTAATCCAAAATGAGCTAACAGCAACAACAACAATTAAAAACCAAACACCACCACATGGGAGAATTTGGTGGAAAGACCGTGCAAAGGGCAAAGCTGCACTTGTTTTGTGTGGGTGACAAAGGTGGGAGCAGAGAATCCAGCGCCCTTGTGTGCTGAGCGAGATTGCTGTGTGAGGAGGTGGGTGGGCAGGATGCAGTACGGTGTAATCACAACCCCTTCACAATCAGGTTATCACGAAATAAGTGTCCATTTAAAAGGAGGAAATAAAGAGCTTTAAAGAAAGGAGAACATTGACTTGTCCGGGAAAGAACTTATAAACAAAGTGTAAATGAGCATGCAGTTTACTTGGCTGATCTATGTGTACAACTTAATGCTAAGCTTTTTCACTTAGTATTCACTTCACAAATGAGAGATGTAAAATGTTTAAATTAAATGAAGCAGAAATTAAAACAAAATATTGATTCTTTCCTTTCCCTCCATCCTTCTTACTAAAAGTTTTTGGCTCTTTTACGTTGGTGGCTGTGTTTTATATTGGCATTTACGCTAATGAAGAGCCCACAATGTTTCCTAAGTGTTCCACTGCAAGGACCTTGTTAATAGCTTCCATTTATCCAGCAAAAGAAAAGCTCCTACAATCTCCAACGCATTCTGCAATGAACCATGGACACAGAAGGGGCATGAAAATAGAGCCTCTCTTTAGCTGTGCCGTCCTTTATTCCAGTAGCCCAAATACTTTGTTCAGGGAGACAAAACCTGGGACTGCAGGTTAAAATAAGCTTGCCCAAGGATCTGTGTTCCACTCCCGTGATGGAAATAGACAAAACTGAAATCTGAGCGTGGCCCTGTGTCTTGTCTCACAGCCGCTACTGGTGATCTCGCTGATCCGTGTGGAACCGATACTATACTTAATATACAGGTTGGGCACTGGTATCGACAGTTGCTTTCTTAATTTAGCACTGCTCTTCCTGCAGGAAAGTGTAAACCACAAAGTTTGTAGCTCATCTTGAAGGTTTGGATCTAGGTGATCTTAGGCAAGTCCAGAAAGGCTACAGCAGCAATGCCAAGGATGAAATTCATGTATGGTTCATCTCCCAGCTTGTGCTCTAATTACTCTTCAGCTGAAAAGTAAAGATTCTTTACATTCTCTAAATGTGATACTTAGTCACAAAGAATAAGAGTAATTATTTTATCTATTTTTTAACAATTAGATTTTCTTGACGCATTAAAACAGATTCAGTAGTCTTCATCTAATCAGCAATTTTTAAATTGTCATTTAAAGACTGTGAGGCCTAAAGATTAAAAAATACAAATACTAATAACTTTCCATTATTAAAAAATCAATTGGACAGGAAATTAGTTTTATCTCAGTGAAATTGCACAGTACGTGAGAAGTCATAAAGATATAAAAATGTAGAGCGGTCAGTGCCAAAATTTAAAACGTCTTTGGGGCCATTAATATTATTTGCATATATTTTCACTAATTTGTCTGTCTTATACTGCAGAACGCAGTCTTCTAAAATCCTCCAAATAATACAAGAGTTGTCACTGAGACTACTGCTTTATAAATATTTGTATTTTCTCTTTGGAAATAGAAGTTCTTAGAAATTTGAGCTCTGCTTGGCTACTGTCCTAACCTCTATTTTCATAAGAAGAGGAAAAAATTAATTAAAGGCTTTTTAGATTGATTTTGGTTTTTGTTTTCTCTTCTGAACTAAACAGGTTAAATACAGAACCTTTTTTGGAGAGTGCCTGGTTTTTGTTGGCGTTTATTCCTGTCAACATTATTAAACTAGTAGGAGAAACCTCTGTGTTTTCAAGTTAGTCCTTTATGGAGAGTGGAAAAGTGAGATATGCCACTGTGACTTCCATGTTCTCCCTATTTTTGGTGAAATCTGGGCATCACTGTAGTGCACACAGATACAGAAAGAACGCAGAACGTGAGTGTTTTAAACTGACTGGAGACAACCCTCTGGCTCTTCTGTATTAATCCACGGAAAATTCCAATTCCCTGTATTTGGAAATTAAATCCAAGCTATGGAGTTCTTGGTAGATGGGATGAGTTGGATTTTCCTGCGCTCAGAAAGCAGACAGCTTTGGCGTTGAGGAAAGGGTTATCTGTTGCAGTGTATTTAAAAAATTTACTCGTAATGTAGTGATAATTGGCATATAATTCTTTTACAATGTATCAGTAATAGTAATAAATCCTACAATGCACTCCATACAGGACAAAAATAGAGAATTGCTGCATCGTATCGGCACAGCATCAGAAACAGCAAGAACAATTTCTGGAAGCACTGCCAGAGATCCCCAAAGAGCTCAGCTGCCTTTACTACATGCTAGAGGCACTCATTTGAAAATGGAACTGATGCTTCATGCATTCTAACTCTCGCTTTCGCAAAGCTATATAAAAGGTTAGTGGTTTGCTATTTACCAAACATAACACAGCTCTTCTGAGACTATGATATTGTTTTCTCAAACCTATAGTCAGTACTTCAGATCATTTAAATTAATATAAGCTGACTGTTTGAACAGAGAATTCTCTGAAAGGCAGCAGAACCCAAACAAAATGAGATAGATCATGTCCTTGGGTGTTTTCAGTGACTAATAATCTGCTTTTCTTTGGTCAAAAGTTTTGAAGAGGAAAAAATACAATGACTTGCAGGGGCAGCCTCTTCATTTTCTACCTGCAGGAGATCTTTAACATCAGCTTTGCTGAATTAGTGGTTCCTGACTGTTGCTGAAAGCCTGCTGTTGTAGCAAATAGATGAATTTAAAAAAAAATTATTAACACTGGCTTAGCTGAATGCTTTCACAGGCTGCTTCAGCATCAGCTTGGTCTCTTAGTGGAAGGAGAACTCCATAACCACTGTAATGTATGAACACATTCCGGACTTGAGCTGTGTTAGGGAATTCACTCTAGAAAATTAGCATTTGCTTTCCGGAGACTTGGTTGCCACCAGTCCCTTACAAGAGCAAAGAGAAAGGTGCGTAGTTATTTTTGCTTGGTTGGGGTTTTTTTCTGTTTTTCATTTGTTTGTTTTGGTTTTTAATGGTCTTAGAGGATTCAGTCTAATCCTTAAATCTCTGAAGTTGATAATAGGATGTTTTTCCTAGTCCACGTGCTGTCTGCTTTAGCGTTTCTAGAGAATTACACCAACAGAGTTTGAAGCAGGTGAATATTCTCTTTGAGCTTCACATCTTCTTTAGGGTTTAGGGGGGTTTTAGCAGCAGTAACAGAGCCAGGAATTCAAAACCCAGTGCTTTTCAAGGATGGATGTATCTGTGTGGGCTGTTTGAAAATCACACCTTAAGTAATGGCAGAACAAGGCATGTCAGATACAACTTTTTAGACAAAAACAGTTGCTTATTTCATGAGGAATCCCTATTTCCATGCATTCCTGCCACCAGGGAAGCCTACTAATCTTAAGCTATTCTGCAAGTGGTTTTACTTACTGGGGACTGAATGTGGTTTGTGTGTCAAGCTTGTGACATATGGCTCTGAAATTTTCAGTGTGAATGACTTGCTGGGTGACAACAAGTAGATCTTTTGCAGAGAGAAGATTAGAACCAAATTGTTCTGCCTCATGGCCCAGGCTTTTAACTACCTGAGAAAGCAACAATCTTTCCCATTCTGTAAAGCTGTTACAGAAGTCTTGGTATTTTTTTTTTTCCACATCTGTCAAAATTGCACTTAGTGGGTTTATCCACCAGGCTGTGAACTGGAGGTGTAACCACTGAGCTGTCCCTGTTTTAATCATTGACCTTAAGTGGAAAGAAGGGAAAGATCAAACAAGTATTTTTTTCTGAACTTTGCGAAGCTGCCAAAACTAACGAAGTTGAATTCATTTGGGACGAAGGAGATGCTTTTATTTTTCTGCCTCTTTCAGCTTAGTCGCCTTTTGGATGTCACTCAGCTGTTGCAATTGGAATACAAAACGGCTCTGCATCAAATCCCTCTGAAAGCTCGTTCCGTCTCATGTAATTACAATACCACCCAGAAAATACTTGCTTGTGTATCTTACATGTGTATACTTCTTATCTTCTTGGTAAACAGCCCAAATTCACACAGCGGGGTTTTATGTTTTTTGGTTAGGAGAAAGAGTTGGGGAGATAATTTGCCTTTACTACACTTCTGCTTGGCCACAAAAGATCAACCAAAATCGAAGGCTGATCCAAATGCACCTGATTTTTGAAATGACAGAGGTGGTTTTTTAAAGTATGAGTCTCCATTTTTTGGTATCATGCAGACTGCTGATGTGAAAACCCTGGAACTGTTACTTACATCTTTATGCACAATGCTCTAAGGGACATAGACCTCAGTTTAGCAGCCTCATCTACATACTCACAGCACAGCCTGTGCAATATTCATGTATTCCTCAGATTCAGTACACTGGGAATAAACCTTAAAGCAAAGCCATTTTTCTTAAAAGGTCATTAAAGCTTTCCAGAGGCCAGAACTGTTCGATAAGGTTCATGTAGTGAGTGAAGTGGTGCCACATTGGTGATTAATGTCAATTAAATAGCACGGGCTATTTTTGTATGATCTAAGGCAATGTCATCACATATTGTCTGCTGTGGGACTTTACTGGAACTTCGGTTCTGGCTGAGGGCCGTTGGCTCTTCTCGAGCTAAGATGATAGATTATGAAGGTCATTTGTAAAGACTGGGAGGTGAATTGTTCATTGTTGGACAGGTTGTTAAAAATATTCTTTGTGCATTAGTCAGTGTGGCCCAGAATATTTTATTTGCTGAATTACAACTGAAATGAAAACACAAGAACAAAAATGAGCTCATCTGGGCCAGATTTGTTTCCTTATGTGTGTTACTCTGTGGGCTGGGCCTGTGATAGAACAATGTGCCTTCACAGGACTGTAAGCATTTGCAGGGTTAAATAAATAAAACCAATATTAACACTAATAAGCGGAAAGCGAATAACTGCCTGAAAGTTTGACAGATGTTAAAATATAATGGCATGTGCCCTACAAGTTATCCTACAGAGAACTTGCACTTGGGCCAGTTATTTAGATTATGGAAAGTTCATCGCAGGAGCGAATGGACTTTTTAGAGCTTCTTAGCAGAGTGTAAAACCGAGCTTTGCCAGCACTGTTGTGGATGCTGGGCTGGGTCCAGCAGTGGGACAGCCCTGCTTAGGAGAGGCAGCTGGTTTTCAAAGGTGGCAGGAGAGCTCGGAGCGTTCTGCTAGGGAACAGTGGGTACAGCGCTGCCTCAGCAGCTGCCGCCTTCCAAATCCTTAGCAAAAAATCCTGCTGGCCTTCCCTTAGCAGCACATTTCCTAAAGCATTTGCAAATGTTGGCCGTGAGGAAGGAAGACGAGGATTTGGATTTAAATATTAACTGGAATCCATTTTTTCCCCTGCCTCCCTTGAGTGGTGGATGGCTCTGAATCGTACTGGGAGACCGTAGGGACTCGTATGTCAGTCAGTCAGGCCTTTTCTTTTGTTAAAGCACATATTCAGTACTGTGTTAAAGGACAAGATGAATACAAAATCAGTCACATTCACCCTGAAATGTAAATGTGTTAGCCAGCATTTGATGAAGGAAACAATTTTCGCTCACCAAGGACAGAACTCACACACAGAAAACAATAATTTGAAAAGATGGTACTTCAGAAATCTGATAAAATGTGGATTTTCAACTGGAATTTGGGATGTTATTAAACAAGTGCTTGTAAATTTATTCTGTTATGTTTTTTAAGCAGATGTGGTCACTTTTTTTCTCTCTTCTGCCCCCCTTCATTTTTATTTTTATCTCTTTGTGTTGCACATATAGTCCAGACAGGCTATTGTCTGTAATAGTTTTTTTTTGCAAATTCACCAAGAACAAAGACCTTTCAGTTGTATTGAAGCCAACACGTCTGGTTTACAGGTATGTCTGTTCCTTTCCCTCATATTTTATCATTTATTCATCAAAAAGTGCAGCTTGGGAGAAAACAAAACGAAACAAAGCAGTTTTAAAAGCTTTAAGGCTTTTCATTGAAAGTACCGCTTCAGTTTTGTGAACCTATGAACATCTTATTGAAACATGGCTAAAAGTTCCAACTGGTTTGACAAGGCAAATCACACAGTGTGATGGTTTTCTCCTTCCAAGTCAATTTAATGTTGGTACATAGTAAAGTGAAGTCTAGTTTAACATCAAACATATTTCTTTCTGATAGTGTGTTATTGACCACCTTCCACAAACATTATTTAAGAGCAAAAGTTAATTCACTTATGGGAACAGGCAGTTTTACATTTATTGTTTATACTCACTTATTGTTGAATTCTTATCTACCAGTTAAATGTCAGGTTACCCTCCTTCAAGGAACGATTGTGCATGAGTGGTGAAGCATGTGCATGTGACTACAGAACAGAGCATCACTGGAGATGTGATTTACATTCCTCAGTACCTCACTAGGTTGCCTCTTTCTTCATTTGCCTCCTTCTCTCCTTCTACCCAGCACACCCTTCCAATCCCTAACATTCTGTGATTCTGTGAAAGCTTATTTCATGTTGTACGCTCCTTTGTCTTTACTAGTGTTGTATCGCTCTTTCCTCATTGTTACAGTTCTCCTGAGATTTTAGGACAAATAACCATGTCCTTTCCCCCACCCCCCCACTTCCTTTTAGCCAAGACATTAGAGGATTCTCAAGAGTATTTAGTCACAGGAACATATTCTATGTGAGTCCTGGTGTTTTGGATAAATTTCACTACTTTCTAAGAGTCAAGGGGTGGAATTTGCCTTTGGATATGTGTATATGAGCACCAAAGGAATAAAGGAGTGTGTTTTAAAGAGAACTTAATTTAAAGCTTGAAAGAGAGACTCTTAGGGCAGTAAGAAACCTATTGATTTCAGCAGATTGGTAAAACCCCAGCCTAACAGGTAATTAACTCAGAAAACTGACCTAATTTTTATAGCACTTGCCTAATTGTCGTATGTGTTGTTTACTTGTTGTGGTTTCAGAAGCACTTGGTGTTGGTTATTGTTGATGGAGTTTCCATTGCTCAGGTCTATCTGATTCTTTGTTTTTCAAAGTTGAAGGGCGAACAAGAAGTTCAGGAATTTCATCATTAAAGCTGTACGATGTAAAGGAATTGACACCTAGAAAAACGAGCAGAGTTAAACAGGATTTGACAGGTTGCAGAAAAGAAAGAGTGAACAAGATGGGAACAATGAGCAGCAACTAATTATTATTTCACTGGTCACCACAACACATTAAAAACTTCTAAAGGCTGTGAAATTAATTGCATGCAGAACAGCACTCAAGGTGCTTAATATTTTGTCTCTCTGGGACAATTTGCTAGAGACATCTTTTGAACTACAAATACAAAGCAGGAAAGATGGGGCTCTCTCTGGCTGTGTCATTCTTCATTTTAATGAGGAAAAAATGTCACACAGAGCAGTGTGAATTTGAAATATTATAGTATGCTTCAGTTTTATGTCAGAGTAAGTATGTTTCTTAAAAGAGCCCTAATGATTCTAAATTCTAGACCTTGTTGACAAGACATCTGCTTACTTGGCCTGTGGTTTGTGTCTCATCTATAAGCTCATTATCATATATATTAAAAGAAACCTATTAAAATATTTGCATTTTAAAATGAATGATAAACCCCCCCTACCCATCTTTCAGAAACTTGTTCTTTTTGTCTTGCAAAACATTGCACTAGGGAGAGAGAAATATTTTGGTTCTTTTCAAACCATTTAACATTTGGGTAATTCTTATAATTACTTTTCTCTTTAATTGTTAAAGCTGGAAGGCTTATATAATATTACTTTTAAAATTCATAGTTCGATGTAAATAATCTTTTCTGTACCCACAGACCTCTCAGCTGCATGCTGACTATAACCCTAAGGGTGCTCATTCTTTCTTTTGGTCTTATTTATTATTTTCTTCTCTGCTCATCAGTTTTCTATTATTCTCTTTCCTGCCTCTCCAGCTCTCTAGCTGCACATGCAATGGGTGCTATGGCACTCGAAGCCACGCTGGTTGTTTATTTAAACAAATCATGATGAGACGAAAAGAACAGATGATTGCAAAGATGTAATAAAATCTGATCGAGAAGCTCATCAGGCTCTTGGGAGGTCTTACCATTTCAGAACATCTCCCACCTGGGCTTGTGGCTCTCAGATCTTTAGTGCCAGCCCTTCTGCTCTAGCCCAGAGTGCAGAGCTCCTTTTGGTTTGGCTGTGTGGGTCTGGTCCTTGGCTGTCACTGTGGGAGGACAGGCTTGGAGGAGTTGGGCTGCTCAGCCCTATCTCAGCTCTACCAAGTTCCACTGAGAGCAAGCTGGTGCTTGCAAGTTGTAAACAGTGTTTTTCGGTCTCCTTCTGTGGTAGAACTGGCAAATGTAAGAAAAAACCATTAGAATAAACCCAGCAGCTAGGGGCTGCCTGCTGGCTAGGCTATTTTCTAGGTTTTGTTTGTTAGAAAAAATCTGCATACGAGGTTGAGAGGGGTGCTACAGCAAGGAACAGGGAAATCGCCAGCTGAGAAGATTCAGCTGCTTTCTAGAACCTACTCAGTACAAAAAGATATCCTCAGAGCAGGATGTTTTCCCCAGCACGCTCAGCTGGTGGAAACTAAAGGGGAGAGAAAACCGGCTTTATCAGCAAAACCAGAAAGCTGGTTGTCTCTGAGGGTAAAGCAGTTTCAGTCTCCTGTGCTGGAAGAGGTGCATGGCTGTTAATGCACCCAGTATGGCTGGCATCCACTGTCACCATGCTGTGGTTTTTATTTCAGGAAACAGATGCCCCGAAAGGAAAAGCTGCAACAAAAATCAGATAAATTTACTCTGGAGTACCACAGGTAACTCTGAGAGGAGTATTTCTTGGGCACAGGACTAGCAAGCAGCAATTTAGGCAGCTAAGGTTCTTGCACCTATCAAGGAAACATCCTTCTTACCTGTTACTCCTTTTCCAGTCTCCTCTCTTCAAAAAAAAATCTTTACTGTGGCAGTTTCCTAAAATATCCTTAGTACCTTCTCAGGCATTTAAACCGTTTTGTTGCATATTGAAAGCAGCTGTATAGGGAAAGGAAAGAGCTCCTGCTGCTTTTCAAAAGCAGTATGCATAACATCACTGCTGGAAATAACATGTTTCATGAACTTGATTAATCCCTTCTGCTGTGTGGTATAAATCCTGCTTCCTCGCTGCATGGCCTGCACATGCATTTTTGGGGGCCTCATCCTGCCAGGTCCTGCACAAGGTGCAGAGCAAGGATTTAATTAAAAGCAAACATTGGTTTGGGGATTGCTAACTCCTACACATCCGCTGCCTCCTAGCAGGGGAAGCAATAAGGAGAATGGTAGGAATCACTAAAAATATTTCCTACCCACTGGAATTATTAGGTACTTGTAGTACCTACTACATTATTTCAAAATCACAATTATAACCCATGCAAAGCAGAAAATGATAATGTCTCACTTAAGGCAGCATGATCTGTTTGTTCTGTAACAGCTAGTGGAGGATAAACGTCCATGACTTCCGTTTTATGTTGATTTTCTTGTCAGACAATGCATTTTGTTGCCAATTTTAACAAACTGCCAACTTCTTTTTTTTTTAATCAGTGGGCAGCCGCACCGTCCCTGTTCTTAGAACATCTGAGTTACTCACAGTCCTTAGTTTGTTCTTGGTCACCAGTCCTTGTGTTGGGAATGTTCCTAGATAAAATGAGGTATGTAAGCACCTTCAGTGATTGAAATCTGTAGGAGTTAAGTGTTTGTAGCTGAGTTGCTGCTGTCCTGTAGGGCTAGAATAAGTAAACCCCAGATGGAGCTGGGTTCCAGCTCCCGGCCCAGGCCACCACTTCAGTCTTACTTTACTGCTGGTTGTCTTTGGATGGGATCTACTCTATCAGAAGCCAGGGAAGCTGTTCCCTGCTTCTCATCTTAGAAAATCTGGTTATTGATTTAGATGCCCAAACTTCCTGTGATGAACATTAAACATTGAACTACAAAACCTTGAGTAACTCTGTCCTAATGGTGTGCAGTATGTGCAACGTGATTATTTTTATGAATGTAGCGCTTACATGATGGTCAGAAGCCCGTTGTGGTTGTCACTGTGCAAACCCACAGCAAGATGTCCTTGTCCTGCAATCTGAAATATCTAAGAAGTTTAAGAGGTGGGAAAATTGTTTGAACTATGAGGGAACTGAAGCACACTCATTAAATATTTTGCCCAGCATCACACAGGCAGTCTGTGGTGGGTCTGGAAAACACTTCTGTCTTCAGTTTGTGCCTGTATCTGAACAGCAAGGCTGTGTGAGAACCTAACAGATATATAGCCCAGTGAGAGCTACTGATTAACCAAAAAAGCTGTTGTGCTTTATGAAGTGTTGGAGTGTTTTATCTTTTCGTGTCTGTTGTGGTGTCCTTCCCTCTCAGCATGAGAGAGAAAGGGAGCAAGATGATCCAGATAGCAGTGTCCTTATTAATGAGAAGTTCAGCCAAGCATGTGCTAGTTTTTCTGTCACTCTGTGCTGCGGTTATCTGCAGAACAGGAATAGAAAACGAATATCTAATCTTTCAAAAGGGCTGTTGAAGATTACTTCAACCTTTACCCTGCCCCAGCTGAGCTCCACTTAAATCCTAAAATGATCTGGATAACTTTTGTTTCAAAAATGGACACTAGTGTACCATGCTGGAACCGTGCAAAAAAAGCAGCCAGCGGGAACTGGCCACTGAGAGAGATTTTCACATGAAAACAAAAGTGGAGAGTGTTGTCTTTCCAACTTTTTTTCCCCTTCTTCCTAACAAAGACAAGTGGAACTGTGCATGTTGGAACCAAAGCAGCTGGAGTGAGTGAAGGTCAGATGAGGAGGATTATTCCTTGAATGCCGACAAGAAATACCAGCGCCTAACTCAGTGTGGGCTGCGTTCTTTCCCTGTGTCATTGTGACTTCATGGGCTCCCAAAGAATTACTTGGATCTTGATTCTCACTGAAACTTTTAGGAAAGAGTAAACACGTTTTCAGCAGCCTGTGGAGATTCCACCTAGATCAGCAACAGCCTTAATTAGTCCTGTTGGTGGAACACATGGAGTCGCGGTCTCCTAAGATGCCCATGTAACTTCGGGAATGTCCTGAAGATATGACCTGAGTTTAGGATGGAAGAGTCTGAGATTGTATAACCTTGTGATATTGGCTTGCACATATTGCCTGATGCTGCATTTAAAACATAGAAGTTGCCGATGGCAAAGAGAAGATGCAAAAGGCCTTTTCCCAGAAGACAGAGCTTTCCTTTGGCATTGTGGGAAGAGAGTGGGCAAAGCTTATGCAATTTGGAGGCTTTTTCTTTAACCCCAATTTCTACTAGAAACAATGGCTGGTTTACAACCGTATTTCTTAGGTTCAAACTCAATTTGCCTGTATATTTTGCTTTGGGCTGGACTGTGCTGTCCTGCAGAGCAGCTGCCCCATCCAGATCATCTTCTGCACCATACAGACCTGGCAGATCTTCCTTGGTAGGTGAGAGAGAGATTGCAGGACCTGGGTTACTACCTGGCTTGCACATCCCTGTTGACAAGCAGTCAAGGCAACGAGAAGGAGAAACTGGCTTATTATGAAGCAAAAGAAGATTTGAGAAGTGTGCTGTGCAATACTGGCCAATTGTAATATTTCAGGATGTTTCAGTGAGGTTTGTCTCAAGTGAACACAAAGTGCCTCTGGCTGCTCCACTTCATTAGGTATCTACACACAGTCTGGATGATATTCCTAATGGATCAAGGCTGGTCCTTTCTAACCGTAGAGGAAACTTGATTTGCTTTTATCTATGTACTTTTGGACTCAAAGTGCTGTCTTTCCTCTTCCCCAAATAAAGGCAACGTAATGAAAATAGCTGCCAGTTACCAGGTCTAAAGAGAAGGTTTGGAATAGTGTTATTATAGCAGTTCCAGGAGACAGATCCTGGGGAATGGCTGCACCGCTCACAGGGGCTGAACGCTCCAGAGGAGTCAAAGGCACTTCATACGCTACGGGAGGCGTTTATGGCATCAGTCTCTAGGGCAGTATGTGAATTAGAAAAAGGGCCATGTGTGTACCTGTCCTTGCTATTAATTAACTTGCCATTGGATAAAACAAAGCAATATAAAATGGCCTTAGGAAATATTTAGACTAGCTGGAACATAAGGTTGAAGGTTCCTAATCTGTTTCATGACGGATAGTCCCAGTAGTGCTTGGGGTGGGGGAGGAAAGTGGGGAGTAGTTCTTTTATTATTATTTTTTTTTTTTTGTTATAATATGGCTAGAAAATTGTTAGAGTGCAAACTAACTGCAAACTTGAGCCCCTCCCCGCCTGCAGTGGAGCTGCAGCCCCCTCCCTGCTGTTTGCACAGCATCGCAGCAGCCTCTGGTTGCTGGAAGAACAGAACCGAGGTTTCCCAGTGAAGCAGGACCGTACATTGTCCCTCTGTGTTTTTTCCTGATAAGTGTATGTTACAGCTGCTTTTTTCTTTATCATCCATAGAGTTAAATTATTCACAAGCAATTTCACTCTAAAGAGCTCTCATGTACATGTCAAAAATAGAACATACTTTAATGAAAGTGAAATCTTGTTTTTAATTTATACAAGGGTTAGTGCTTCTGCTCCTAAGAGATGTCTTTGAATTGCTGTGAGAAGGTTACCTTGTAATGTACACCTTTATCTGATGGCTGGTCCCTTTCAAAACCACTCTTTCCAGCTCAATGATTTCTGTGTACGAATGATGTGCTATCAAAATATCGTCTCTTTAAAGACTCCATATGGTTGTGGGTTTTTTGTTTGGTTTTGGTTTTGGTTTGTTTTTAATTCTCTGGTCTTTCCTCTGTGTGAAGACCTATAGACAGGAACTTCAGTAGAAACAACTATGCAAAGAACCAGGGCTCTGATTTTGAGAATATCTAAGGTCAAAGAGGGGAGGGTCCACTGAGCAATACAAGGCGGCATTTTGCTACTCGGAACTGCTTGACCATTCGCACTGCAGAATGTCACTCAGTCCCTTTCCTGCTCTACTCTTTTCTCCTTCTCTTTTCCATCAGCAGTTTTAAACTAATAATATTCAGAGCCCAGTGATTAAAGTCTTTCTTGTGAGCAGTATGAAGACACTACCATCATTCAGGGTACCCCCTGAACATCAGCAGTGATCGTCCCTGTGAAAATGTGCATATTTTGTTAAATGCTGTTATTTATTTCAATGCATTTATTGCAATAAAACATCAATGGCATTATAATTAAGAGCTTAAATTTTTTATACTGCAAAGCAGAAATATTTATGAAGGAGGTCATCAGAGGCAGAATATTAAAACAGAACAGGTGTTTTTGCAGAAACACAAAATGTCTAACAGTAAACATTAAAAAATCAATTATTAATCCTGGTTCTTTTCATTCCTATTGAATTGCATTCCAAAGATTTCGTGTCTAACAAAGTCTATGGATCTGCAATATTGTCTTATCCCTTGGTCTTCCTATTTATATCCTGCGGTACAGCCAGATAGATTATTTGCTTCTTCAGAAAAAAATCTTACAACCAAACTACTATGAAGGTTGTAAACTAATGGGGTCAAATGTCTGAATTCATTCTTTGCCATTTCCTTGGCATGAGCAAATTTTCACTCTTAGTATTTCATTGCTATTGATGACACCAAATGCGGGAACTTCATTATGAACCCTTTGGTGGTGTGTAAACTGGCGTGGTATCTTCTAGTTTTGGCTCTTATTTCCATTGTTAGAATGAAATCTAAATAAAGTTGTCTGTCATCTAAGATACCTGAGGTTTCTTGCCCAGTCCAGTGAGGAGATGTTTGGGAGACCGGAGTGGGCGTTGGGGCTGCAGTGTCTACCTGGTGCTTCATCGCCGCTCAAGTTGCTTTTTCTTTCCTTCTCTGTGGTGGCAGATACCGCAATCCACCACTGTCTTTATTTTTATGTCAGCTTCTCAAGGTTTCTAGGCCTTTGACTTACTGCAGTCTGTAGTTTTCCTTCAGTTCAGTTCCTTTCTGGTCGTTTGTCTTAAAGTTTGTCCCTGCTGCCTCTTTGAAACACTGGAGGTTTATTACAGCAAGCTATAAATTACGTATTATGGCTTGCTCACATGTATTATGAGAAAATGTTGCTGTTGACTCCACTGAAGAATGACTGGGTTGTAATAGGATTCATGTTACAAAATCTGTGCTACATTTTTGGAGAGAAAAAATGTGTTTAATTGGTTTGCCATTTTCCAGTTATCTCCAGACTTTGAGAACAGAGCCTACCTCTGTACCGAGTATGTAGCAGCTCAGTGTCATCAGCTGTGCTGAAGTTGTCTGATTCACAGTGGGTGGCAATAAGGCAAGAATGCAATCATAGTAATTAGCAAGCAGGAGGGAGATGGTTTATTTTCTATAGCTCTGAAAACATATTCCAGGGAAGTCCAAATTTTCCTGGGTGAAGTGTGATGTGGTGAAAAGATCCGTGTTGCTAAAACTTGCAAAAAGAGGTTGGGGGGAAGTTGTTCCCCTTGTCCAGGGAGGGACTGAGAACCAGGCAGAGCTGACCAGCTGTCTGCAGTCACCTCTGGAAGGCTCTGACGGGGTGGAGAAAGCACCTGAGTTGCAGGGAGAGAGTTTTTATTGCTGTAGGTGAATCTGGGTGTCTTGCTAGAGGAATTGGGCTGAGAGAAGATGTTCGTACCTGGTCCAGCTGAAAACACCTTTCTTAGTGTGGAAATCTACTTCATTCCTAGAAAAGATCAAGTACCCATCACTGCTATCTGTCAGGCAGTAAAGAGAAATGGAGTAATGTGTGCTTCTGTGATGTAGTCAGACTAGCAGAGTGGATTATAAGCATCTGCTTTACAAGAGGTGATGGTAAAAAAGGAGCCAGCTTGCTTGGGAAGTAAGAAGTACGTCTGCCTGTAAAGCTTTTCTGTGTTGCTTTGCATCAAAGGAATCAGTTTCATGCTGACACGGGGAGTGGTTGGTCTGCCAAAGGTGAGTCGCTACCGCTATTGTAATAACTCTCCCTCCCTGCAAAGGGGAGGGTGATGACGGCTGATAGCTTGGCACCGTTAGGGACTGAGGTTGAATATTTGAGAAAGATGAGTTTGCTCACACCTTGGTACCTGCTTATGGAATGGAGCCTTCCTTGAGGGTGACCTCTGACTTGATCTGTAGTTGTTCTCTGTCTTCTGCCCTTTATGTAAAGCTAAAAACACACGATGAAATGCTTATCTGAAGGCTTTTCTCCCACAGCTTAACTCTGTCGTTTCCTGCCAAATGTTTTCTGAAACAGGAAGAGTATGCAGGAAAACTAATCTTTACTATACCTTCACACTGATGGCAGTGTTACCATTGCAAAACTTAGTGTGCCAGGTAAATATCCTCTGTTTCATTGATTGATCATCCTGTTCTGCTATAATCAACTGCCAAGTGACTTTGTTTTCTCACTCCGGACTCCTAATGGAGATATTCACATTTTTCCAACAACTATTGTTAAACTCAGTGGGTGAACTTGGCTGGCAAAAGTCCCATTTGGTTGCAATGGGGGCCAGATTCCGCATATTGCTGTTTCTCTGTTAATTGGTGGATTTATGGTTTTTCTGTTTCCAGGCTTCACAAACAATTGAAGGAACTGTAGTGGATGTTTCTCATGCTGTCTGCTGCTTTAAAGAGTGAGGGAAGGAATTAAACTGATTAAAACACATTTATTCTTTGTGATGTAAATTTGATTGCTTAATTCTAGGTAGAAAATGGCTAGTGAGTCTGTCTGCCAGCTTTGCTAATATTGCAGTACATGGAAATAATGAGTTTCTCGTATATAGAGGGCTTCAGTAACTCAAACAGTGGAAGAAGTTTGTTGTAGCTCTTTGATTAGAGGCTCAAAACTCTGTATCCAGTGCTTGCTATGATACCAATCTTGTCTTCATCTCAAGTTAGCAAAGAAATTGGGCTATTGGTTAAGGATCTTGCTGTCTTTGGAGAAACAGCATACTCCCTCTTCATTTTTTCTTCTAGGGAAGATTTTACATGAATGCTGTGGATTTTTTTTCTTTTGCTAAACTCTCTGTACCTTTCAACTTCTAGAAATACTAATCTTTCTCCTGTTTTAGTGCCCAAAATCTTTACTCACTGGAAGCCACAGAGAACAAGTGGCAGGACTCAAAATGCAGGCAAAGCTCTGGTGTCACTGGTGGGTGGGGGAGGTAGGAGAAAAATAGCCCTTGTCAGAGCAGCCACTGCCTGCTTAGAGAGAAGATAATGCGTAGTTTCACCTGAAGTGTTCCCTCTAGCTTCTTTTTAACTATTCATTTTGTTTATCTGCTTTAAGTCAGCCAGTAAACTAAGGTGGGAAAGTCATGTGCCAGTTCAGAATCATTTATGCTATGGATAACATGATCAAAACTCCCTCAGGGTGGCATTAACTTTTGTATCGATTCAATCAAAAGAGCCTCACATGATTTCTGAAGCTGCTGTATGCTAGGTGTGGATGAAGTGCAGTTGAACGTTGTTCATCTTGTAGCAGTGTAGTTAATTAAGCGATCTTTTGGTAAGAGTAATATAGCAAAGATGATCACTCTGACATAATAGGCTATAGTTTTATAATTACAGAACATTATTCTGATTTTTCTTTCATCTTGCCTCTACCCTTTAAAGTTCAAAAGTTGTCATGCCAAAAAGAATATCCTCCTCTTCCTTCCCTCCCCAATCAGCTGTGCTTTTAAATGCAGCTGTGCTTTTAATTACCCATCAGCAATTGCTTGACCGGCTTGAAAAATATTCTTCCTTGTGCCATTTTGGATCATGTCTTACTACATAATCAAATAAAGGAAAGTCTGTTGTGCAAAACAAAGTATTGAAGTCGTCTCTCTGAACCCCAGTGACAGAATAGTCATGTTAGAGCAATGCTACAGGGCAAGGTGTTCACGAACATGAATGGGAATAGTGGCCTGAAATCAATACAACTTCAGTACGTGCCTTCGCTAATGCTGCTGCTGCTCCTTCACCCACTTGTTTTTAATGCAAAGGGCTTTACTGGTTGCCTGAACCTATTGAGTACTAAATTTATGTCGTAATTTCTGTGCTAAAGAAGGCTAACTTGAGAAATTTTGCATGCAGTAAAAGTGAACTCTTTATGTGGATCGTGCGACCCCCTAGTCCTGCGTTTGCACAATGTGTGTTGAGAGCAGTGCTGTGCTCTGGTAGCAGAAAGGGCTATTTCTAATACTTTAACAGGTGTACCTTATCGGAGGTACTGCTTCTAGCAGAAAATATGGCAGAATCTAGTTAGCCAAGAATTATCTAACGTATAAATTGGCTGATTCTAAGTACATCATAGAGATCACTGCAAAGGGCTGCCTTGAATCAACTGTCTTCCTTGCAGAGAGCTGGCAGGAAGGGGCATTTCCATTGCAGCCCTTAGTTTCCAAGGGTGGGATATGGCCCTGTGGTGTGTACAGGTGAGCAGCTACAAGTTCCTGGAAATTGTTGAAATTGTTGCCTTGCTNAAAAAAAAAAAAACAACAACACCCTCACTATTGTGCGTAATTTATGGTGTCAGAAGAGCTAATTAAAAATAATAGGGAGGAAACTGCCCAGAAGAGTATAATTGGAATTGAATCCAAATGGAAATCTCCGTTTTGGCCTTTCTTCTACTTTCTCCTGAATTTTGGAGCTCTCATTTGAGCATCGTGGGATGAAACTTATTTTATAATACGCTTAAACTAGAACATGGAATCCAAAGTCATCTGAGTGTAGGTTAAGTATAGAACTCTTGTGGCTTGTGTATCTGCATAATTGCAACCTTTTCAGTGTGGGGTTTTTTAGGTAGCTGAGTGCTTCTTTTTGAAATTGCATACTTAAAAAATAGAATTTTACAGTAGTTTTGTACTTTATAAGAGCAATCTAAATATTATCCTAGGAAAACTTTCTATTCCTATATCATTAGCAATAGCTGCTCTTGCTGTTGCTTGTTGCAATTCCGGTATAATTTCACTGTTTGTTGTCATTGTAAACCTCGTACTTTCTGCATGAAGGGCAAACACATGGTTTGTGGGCTGAAAAGAAGACAAGGTTCTACCCTTTTTACTTGTAGTTCTGAAGGGTCTATTTTAGATGTTTTATGAACAGAGAAAACTATATTTAACAATGCTAGTAAAACACACTGAGAAGCTCGTGGGCACGTAGACAGCATACCACAGGTTATAAATATCTTCCTAAGACGTATTTCAGAAGAGAGAACAGTGTGGACTCCTTCGTAGTTAAACGAGGAAATTCTTGTGGCCAGTGGTAAATGATCCAGCTGGCATTTTGATCAGCTCTAAATGAGAAACTTGCATTCAAGGCTTTTATTGTCATTTATACAAGCTGTCCAAGTGTTTATGCCACTTCTCCATGGAAAACAAAAGACGATGTATATGCAATTTGGTTCTGATGGGTTTGCTGCTACAATGAATACATGTTCTGGCTTAAAAAGAAGAAGAAAGGTTAAATGGTTGGTTTTGGAACTGCTGCTTTCTTGGTGGTGTGGTCAAAAGCTGGCTGGCCTAGGGTGAAGTTTAGGGTATATATTTCTAGTCCATCCTCGGTCTGCACCAGATGGCACAGACGCATGGTTAGAAACCCCAGTCTAGTGTTTGTACACCAGAAGTGTTAGTCTAGTTGCTTAAAGGGCTTTTTGGCTTAATATCATAGACTGACCCACTTCCATACCTCTTCAGGATAGTCTGCCAAAGTGCTCCAGCTTTGGGTTCCTGAGCAGTAGGCTGTGAGGAACCTGCAGGTTTTTTGCTAAGGGCTGTCTGGTAGTAAGACATGTGAGGGTGGTGTGCTCAGCCACTGAGTCTGGGCTGAAGCAATTCTAGTGAGAGCGTTAGGAAAAGGTGTTCTGTAACTTGATGTGTGGACAGCTTGACAACCGTTTCCTATTTTGTGGCCTGAAGAACAGAGTTCAGTTCCTGAGTTGTCACACGATGGCTCTTCAGCAAGTGCCACTGTATAGTCTGTAGATCTGTGGCAGAGCAGTATGAAATATATGTTTCACGTTGGTGGGTGACCACCTTGTGTCAGCCACAACTGTTGTACTTCTTTTCCCAAATCTATAGAAATATGAGGTTAAATACTACCTTGAAATATCTGTCTTGCTTCTCAGAACTGTGGATGAGCTGGTATTTAAAAACTAAGTGGTTGTGGGTGTGTTTTTTGGTTTNTTCCTTGCAGAGAGCTGGCAGGAAGGGGCATTTCCATTGCAGCCCTTAGTTTCCAAGGGTGGGATATGGCCCTGTGGTGTGTACAGGTGAGCAGCTACAAGTTCCTGGAAATTGTTGAAATTGTTGCCTTGCTTCTGAAAGTTATGACTTTTTTTTCTTTTTTCTCTTCAGACCCCATTGGCCTACTGTGTTCTTCTAAAACTGAAGGCCGTTCATAGCCCTGGGAACAGTTAGTTGTTGTTAGTTGTTGTCGGTAGAGCGTGTTCATCATACTTAGTGGGTTTTTTAATGAGGACTTTTTAGAAA